>JAIPMN010022052.1:0-17848 GCA_020650975.1 Apostichopus californicus | reverse complement strand
TATATATTTGATTGATATTGATATTTGATATTGTTCTTCTCAAATTAGCTGTTTCAGTCCGTATTATTTTTACCTCTGTTTCAGTCCATATCATGTTTACCTATGTTTAAGTCCGTACTATTGTTACCTGTTTCAGTCCATATTATTCATATCCATTATTATTATCATATCCATATAATTATTATTATATTTCAGTCCATATTATTTTTACCTCTGTTTCAGTCCATATTATTTTCACCTCTGTTAAAGTCCATACTATTGTTACCTTCTTTCGATCCATATTATTTTCACCTCTGTTTCAATCCATCTTATTATTACCTCTGTTTCAGTCCATGCCCCTACTGTATCACTAGTATCAAATTCCGCCTCTTCACTGCTCTCCTCCACGGCATCCCCATCTTCATCCATGCCCACATCCAAGGAATCAGAGCTGTTTTCTACCCTCTGTAAGCCCTGCACGGCTTTTGTGTTGGTTGTGTCCAAACTATCAAAATATCATATAGGAAAGAAGTTAAGAAACCTCACTTTGTGACTAACATTTCCCTGCATGTAAAGCTTTTGACCACCCAAAAAAGTAATGTTCCTTTATTCCATTTGTGTCACAACTAATATGTCTAAAGCTTCAAGGAAAGTTTCTCTCGTTTGTCGGGACAATGAAGCTTTTAAAGGAAAATCTCAACATAAAGTCCCAAGCTGTAAATACACACCGCAGGAAGATATGGGGCTAGGTTATAGGGAGATGGGTGGTTGGCAAGGGCTGCTAAAAAACCGGCTATATTTCAACGATTAGGGGTATAACTCAACAAACGCAGACGTTTTAATAAGCAACTCCAAGGGTGTTATCCAAACCACCAAACACCAAACCACCACCACCAAACCACCACCAAACCACCAAACCACCAAACAGTGTTATCCAAACCACTTTTGCAAAGTTCTTCAGTCGGCTCAGGGAGGCTGAGAATAGTGTGCTTCCCATCACTAAATATTAAAAGTAGGGGTATGGGAAAGGTAGGTAGCAGCTGTGTAGTCATCTTCACTTTCTTAAAGGTTAGAATTAAGCAGTAGGTATTTCGTAGGTTTGACCTAGTTTTAGGAGGTAGCATATATCAATTGGAGTATTGCATATGATCCATGTAACCATCTTAATAACTTATGAAGGAACAAGGAAAGTAAGGGAGGTGTTGAGGAAAGTGGGGGGGGGGGGATGGAAAGTGTTAACATGGAGTGCCCTCCAATGTTGGAAGTGGACTTCTTCACCATCGTTGCATATTTCTGGTAATGGAGGCTAAGGCAATGGACTTGGTATGAAGGATGGAAGTTCCTGTCCTGGCCTGGTAATGACATTATGGCCTTGTGCAAGGTACATAATCTCCATTGCCTGCCTATCTTCACACGGGTTTACATAGATGTATCAGTGAGGTAACTTGTTAATGTAGCTGTGTTTGTGGCTGCACCCTATGGAAAGTCCAAGGGGACACATAGATGTGGTGCTTGAGGATTGACCGTTTCATTTATGCACACTTGGGTGTGTGCGTGTGACAAGATACAGATCAACAGGGGTTAACTGTAGTAAAGTAACGTGAAAAGAAGAAGGCCATAGCCTTGACACAAGACTGTTAACCTTCAACTTTAAGTTGCTCTTCTTTTGTTTCCAACTTTTTATTGTAACACTTTGTACAGTAGGATGAGGCAGACCTTTCCATAGCAGCAATTAATTGAGATCCCCCCCTCCCCATGTAAGACGATACATTGACTTTAATTACTAATTCCCATGTTAATGCAAGAAAGAAATTTATCAAGATGGCCGGGTTTGATTATGGAATGGATTTGCTAGAATCTTTCTTGTCTAGGAAGTACTTACTTGATAGCGATGCTGTAGTGATGTGATGCTCCGAGGAGGTCTTTGGTTCTGGCCAGAAGATCCCCTAACATTTGGTGAAGCCGACTGTTACTCTGTAACTCCACATGTTTCCGTAACCTGGAGAAACGGGTAAAGGGAGCTGTCGTTGTAAAACACTCATAACTTTGCTCTGACATAATAAAACAAGATGACGTGAGGAGGATTCAAGCTGAGCATTTTAATCATTTAATCCCTATCAACACATCAGTTGGGAAGGCATTAATATTTTTCCCCGACAAATTTGACAAATTTGCATCTAACAACTTGATACTTACAAATCGATTGCACCTCTGGTATTGTCTTGCTCTGTCAAGACGTTAGCAAGAAGATAAACCGCTTCTAAATACGAATCGTCTTCTGCGAGAGCTTTCTCTAAGTAAGTTTTAGCCTGTCAGGAGATGGGAAGAAACAATGCACACTTAACTAGTAAGGAGGACAAACAGAAGCAACAGAGACAGAGATGAAGATGTTTATGACATAACACTCAAAGTTATCCTCCATTTTCAACGTCAACATTTGGGATTATCATACGAGTGGTTAACAATGGCAAGAGGGAACACATCAAATAAAAAGAGGCAGCCCAACCCCCCCCCCACACCCCCCGGCCCCCATAATGTCTGATTTTCACACTACCTCTGTATGATCTATCTCTTGTCCATCATCTGCCTCATGAAACCCCTTTGAAAATAACTACTTGAAACATTATGAAAACGTAGAGATGAAAGACAGCCTGTTGTTGTACCTTGTCTAAAGTCATTCTGTCCTTGGCAAGAACTGAAGCTAACGCTGTCAGCGTTCTGGGCGTGGATCCGAGTACATGGTACGAGTTACTGAAGGTGGTCATGGCCTCTCTGAGCCTATTAGCCTTGATGTAGCAGTCGACCAGACCTGTAGAGACCATCAAATTGATCAAATAAATTGGGTGATTTTGTTTTAATCACATTATGGATATATCGGCATAATTAGTTGATTAATATGGAATCTTAAATTAAACCCTGAAAGAATAAAAAGAGAACTATCACTTCTACAAGCAGCTTTCGAATCGACTTTCTTTATATTTTCTTACTGCGAAATCCTGTAGGCATTTGAAATTCAGTACCTTCACTAATCTTACTTTATTTCAGATATTGCAGTTTATTATTCAAAAATATTTTGAAATTTTCCAGTTGCTCTTTACATGAAGTTAACACATAGTATGAAATTTGCTTGCACCAAAATAAAAGAAACAAAGTCACATTACTTAACCATCATTTGATGATAAAAATCTTATTTCTAGGAGGCCTAGTTTGATCATTTACAATCTCATTTTGAGTGATACTTTGACAGACGTAGTAAAATTACAGATCATACGTTTAATAAATGCATTTCTAAGACAGTGGCCGTTACCTTGGTGAGCTTCAAATCTGTGTGGAGCATGCCGAACAGCCTCCCTGAAGTGAAGGGTGGCCTCCGGTGTCCTGTTCATTTGAAGCAAAGCTCTTCCTTTCAGGAGTAGGGACTGTATCTGTCCATAACTTAATTCATGTGCCTGAGTGAAATAAACACAAAAACAAAAATCTCAGAATGTACTAAATGCAGTGAATTTCATCACGGCATACACTATTATTTTCATTACTGGTGAAAGGAAAGTGGTAAGGATAATTGGGGTCTGGGTGTGGGCCGGGGGGGGGGGATCGGTTTGGGAGTCAGAGAAGGGTTATTCTTTGCACCTATGGGCTCGAATCTTGTCCCAACACCCATCAAATTTTTTTAACTCCCCCAGAACCATACACACTCAAACTATCATGCAGTGGAGTCAATAGGACTATCAGCAAAGATTGTCGTAAATTAACTTACTGAGAATGACAGTTCATAATTGTAATATTGGTCGATTATGCCCCAATAAACTGTTTCATTTCTGAGATGAAATCTTACAAAAATATCAGATTGCCTTTACTATATTCTGTCTTGACTGTGGCTATCAATTGCCTTAATTCATCGAAAGAAAAGAATAAAACACAAACCTTGTTCGCAAAGTAAACCGTTCTGCAGGCTTTTCTTGGCCCTGATATTAACGCATGGTATCCCATAGTGATCCAAGGCTCAGGTTTACGATCGGTAACGGACATCATTTCACTCGCGAGACTGCCATGCGATAAGAATTTGAAGATTTAAAAATGCAATAAAAATGATGTCAAAATTTACTTGCTACCTACACACAAAGTAATATTCATTTCTGAGTCTCCTGTTTACTTAAAGCAGCATTTTGCGTTTGGTCGCCGTTTTCTACTTTTTTGACATGTCCATCAAGTTTTTTACATATATCAATCACAAAACAGCAAACTATGATATCAGCCAAGGTTTTCCCTGCCAACGGCGAGTAATTAAGGATATTTGCCGATAATGAGAAAAGTATCCACGACAAAATTCCACATTTAAAATTAATCGCATACAGTTCCCCCAAACCCACTAGTTTGAATTCAACCAATCAGAGATGCAGGTTTAGTTATGAGCCGTTGCTAAAAATAGATTCAAGACTTTGCATTGGTACAAACAGGGAGTTGTTATGGAACTCCCTGGTACAACTGCTATATAGACTGTACACAAATCAAGCTTGGTGTTGTATTACGTATTGGTCAATGACGTTCGTAGTGTTTAAATATTCATATTATGGGCGAGGTTTATTGGGATCCCAACGGAAAATATCTTGGAGAAAATCGAGTTGAAAGTTGCATAATTTTTCGACTTTTATGCCACCATTTGAAGTAAGATTTAAATAGATAAGCTAGTTATGTATGTCGTTATGGCATAGTGATAGTGGAGTCAGTGAGGTTGAGAAATATCATAGAAAAGGACGCAAAATGCTGCTTTAATTTGTAATCATTTGCAAAACACCAAGTTGGGATCAAGCAGACGTTACAACTCGGTGAAAACGGGCGTGCGACTTTTGTGTGGTAGACTTGGAATGAAGAGAATTTTTGCGTGACCTTAACATTAACTATTTTCACTTTTTGACTTCCAAAGCCAAAACATGCACCTGCTGTGCTGGGCAAAAGTATCACCCACAGCATCAAAATGTTGAAAAGAATCAGAACACTTATGCAAATAAACAGAAATGGTGAAATAGCTCACTACGATATGAGACACAAGGAAAAAAACAAGAAAAACGACCCTACACTACACGACAACTATACAAAACTATAGACAAGAAAGGAAACCAGAAATTTAAAATCCTTTACCTTCTGAGTTCTACTGATTTCTTCTGCTTGTGCAGTATAAATGCATAGAAATCCATGCCAGTGATGTTGAGTGGGTCCAGGCTGTGGACACGCTGGTATACAAGACCAGCGTTGGTGTAATCACCGGCAAGGAAATAGTTCTCAGCCAGACAGCAGAGGACGTTGGTGTTGTTCCGTAGAACACTCTGGTGAAATAAAACACATAAAACGTGATATGAGACAGTCTTCTACAGTACACCACCATGCATCATTCAAAGAGATAAAACATTAAGAACAGAACATTTCCCATCCTCTAAAAAACTAATGCAGATGTTGTTTTTTGACTTTTTTTATCTTAAAGGAGATACACACCAAAGCAAACAATTATTGGTTTATGTGATAGAGAAAACTGTTGTGAACAACTTCCCCAAACAGCTATGACAATTTTTATTCCATTTGGGAGATAATCACAGATTTAGTGTCACTCCAGACACAAGGCTGAAGACTTGATCAAGTCTAAATATGACATCATAGAGCCACATGTGCTTCGATTATCTATGTTTTTCATTGTTTATTACAGTGTTTATTTTCTAGGATGGAGATGGGTTTTTGGAAATGCTGAAACTAAAAATATTGAGCCTCTTAAACATGACATAATGATATGTTGGTTTCAGGGTCAAAAAATGTTCATGTTTTCCGGGTCTGAAAATATGAAAAGCAAAACAAAAGAGAAATTCAAAGGTTTCAGATCCTAGTGGCACAATGACATCACAGGTTTACACAAATGACAGCTCCCTAGACACGAACTTAAAGCAAAGACATCTCCCAAAAGGGGTATGATATTTCTTGGCTGCTTTGGGGAGTTTTTCTAAACAGAGATCTCTGTAATATAAGCCACAGACTGAGGCTGGATTTGTCCACTTTAAGAAGAGAGGGTTTGCTCAAAACAACTTACCCCTGTCTCTAAACTTTTAAATGTACTGACAGCTTTTGCATACTCCTTTGTTGCACTGTAGGCATGACCTTTAAGCCAAAAATTTAACCTGCATCGAGGAAACGGAAGATGAAAGTGATCATCAAAGGAAATTAATGAGATAGGATTTGTAGCATGCTGTAGCATGCTGTGAGTACATGGGTAATAGATGCAAGCTGTCAAGACCCAGCAAATTTCAGCCAAGAAATCTGTCTCTTTATGGCAGTCTGTTGCATAATTGTTCACTCAAGTGTGCAATACATCCTTGGTCAGTACTTACCTTGGTAACTTACGTTAGCATTCTTTGCTTTCTTACTTCACTAGCTTTGCTTGGAGGGGGGAGGGGGGGGGGGAGATTTAGATGCACTGCAGAGATGTTTGCCTCATGAGGACAAACATATCTGGAATTTCATGTAGCTCATGTTATAAAACCCCTTTAAGTCTCAACAGACAGAATAGTTATTTTAATAACAGACCCATGTATGAAAGAAGAGGAGGTTAACTTCCAACATTCATTCCTACTCAATTTGGAACATTGACAGCCTCAACAAGTACTTACTTGACAGAACAATGTATGAAAGAAGAGAAGGTAAATTCCAACATTCCTTCCTCCTTGACAGCCTCAACAAGTACTTACTTAACGAACCATGTACGAAAGAGGGGGAGGCAAATCCCGACATTCATTCCTCCTTGACTTGGAACCTCAACAGCCTCAACAAGTACTTACTTAACGGAACAATGTATAAAAGAAGAGGAGGTAAATTCCATCCTTTTCTACATCTTTCATTTGGAACTTTGACCAAAGTTATTGCTATATATATTGTCTTAACAAAATGGAGCAAATGCAAAATGAAACAGGTAAAACAAGATTTTTCTGCTAATTTTGGGGGTCTTTTTTAGATTGCAAGATATTTAATCTGACACTTACCATTCCAGTTGGTTAGCATTTGGTAAACTGCTGATGGTCAGAGATGCTACCTCTGTACCTTTGACACCAAGAGAGAATAGACCCATAGCTGCATCTAAAGCAAGCTGGCATTGCCTGTAGAGAAATTTAGAAATCATTGTAAACCGTGGACAGTTTTACTACAGCTTGTGTCGGATTGTCCGAAAGGTAAAAGCCATGTCAGATAATGCCACTTTGTACAATCACTTCACCTATTTAGAATTTGATACTCCAGCTGTTGTACATGTCACAGGTTCAATTTGCGAGATAATAAAACAAATAAAGAAATCTCCTCGAAGCTAAAAATTTAATTTTTTTTAAACCAAATATAGAGGAGTTCAACTGCCTTTGTGCTAAGAGCAATTAAATAGAAAACGCACGGTTTTTGGTTTGCAATAGTCAGCTTTCACCTCATAAGTTGCTTGGAAGTTGATGTTTCCATGACAACTGTTGACAGAATATGAATATATATATATATATTTGAATGACATTACAGCATCTCCTCAGACATTTTTTGAGTGTTTGTCAAACGTCTTACCTCAATACTTCCTTGTATGCCGTCGTTGCTGGTCTCTCTTTTCCAAACTGCTGGTAAAGTTTGGCTAAGGCCATGTTAACTTTGGGTTTCCTCAACTTTGCAGGGATGGCTTCCAGCTTTCATAGAAAAGCACAAAATCATGACAAACATTAACAGCTAAGCTAAAATGCATATATATGTGATACGGTGAGTGGTTAGGAATTATTTACAGGACCTCATTGTTCATGCAAAGTTACTACAGTGTTCCAACCTCCAAGGTAGGGTTGATTAACAACTGTAAAACTTCAGTTCTGTTTTACATCAAAGAATATTTACAATGGGGTGTGACCCTTATCCTTAAAATATCTTAAGATTATTAGGAAATCAGGACCAATTTTGCGTAGTGGGTTCGAAGGCTACGAATTGTGCCTCTCATAAATGTTATGGTTCCTATGTACACGACATGGCAAATGCAATATGTCTTTAAATACTTGTTTAAAAATTTGACCATTTTGCAATGTGACACTAGATAAATTATTCCCTATAAATAACAATTTTTAATAATGAACTGATGACCCCCTATATTCAATTTTGCATTGTTTGCAATGTCTGTGAAAAATTCTTTTTTTTTCTAACAGAAATCCTTTGACATACTGTAGGGTGACCAAATCAAACCTCACTGTAGTTTAAGGAAGTTACACCTCGTAAAATGCTTAATGAATGGTTACAGGTAAGTACATTATTAAGTTATTGGACTTACTGTAGAAATAGCTTCCCTGTAATTTTTCATTTGCATCAGACATTTGTGAATCTTAAAACGAACATCAATTTCGGAGGGAAGGCTTTCGCTATTCCAAGACTGTTGTAAGAGTTTCTGCCGAGGGTCTTGCGTTTTGTCCTTTGTCTTGGTGAAGGCTTTCTTGGTTTGAATAGCTTCTTCATAAGCAGCCTGGTGAAAGACGAAACGTAACAAAATGCACATACGCGGTAACAAATTGCTTGCCTTAGTTCAACTTAACATGTTTTCTTCCTCGTACCATTACGCAATCATAGACATTTTAGAAGTGAGAATATTGCTCAATTGAATATACAATAATGATGATAACACAGTGTGCCTTTGATCAGCTTCATGGAATGCCAGTTAGAACTTTAGCTAACTGTTACTTAGTATTAGTAGCCTAGTCAGAGACCTAGTTCTGATAATTATTCTATTAGGCAAGAGTAGTATTATACATGACCATAGGTTAGGTTTTGCACTACATTGTCACTAGTCTGCTAGTTGCCTCAATGAACAGCTGTTCTTTGATCAATACGCCTGTGATACCAAGTGTAGTATTATGCATGACCATCTGGTTTTGCACTATTATTACTGTTGTCACTAGTCTGCTAGTTGCCTCAACAAACAGCTGTTCTTCTAGCAATATGTATTACACTGCGTTCTCTCATTGGCTTGTCTAAATCAAAAGGCATGGAATAACAGAATACATTAATGAAATCTGTCTTCAGCAAATTAGCTTAGTGAAACCTCATTTTTCATCAGATTAGCAGCTTAAACGAAGTTCCATCTTTTGAACGTGAACAATGTTATGTATTTCTTATTTTGGAATGCACAGAATCACTTTAAGAAAAGACTTGTAAAATGATCTTTGAAGAATTTTCATGGGAGTTGCAGATATTTTCATGATGTCAAATGCATATTAGAGCAATTAGGATAATGTTGTTCATAAAGGTGTCCATAGATCTTTTAACATGTGACCAATATGTGTGTTGAAAGTACTTGGGAAATGATATGTTGAGAAGAGATCAAAGTCACCAAGTAATAGCTCATTAACCTTCACTAATTGGTACTAAAGTGGAACATCAACAGGCGGTTCACATAATTTCATTGTTTGCAATATTTGACAGCTCTTTGTCAGATCAAATGCAAATAATTGCTTTCACATAAAATGACACACAAGAATTGGATGAAGGACATTTATTCCTTACCTCGGCTTTTCTGTATTCTTCTTGTTCATACAATGCATCTGCATAGTAAACATTGAGTTGGTAATTTTCTGCTGGAGTCAGGAAGTCTGGGTTGTGGCTGCATACACTCTTCATAAGACTTCCCTATCAAAATGTATCAATTTATACAAATTTACTTTGAAGCAGACTTTGACTGCAGGTTTTAATTTAATAAGTAGCATAGCCTTGGCCTAAGTTCTTACCATTACTGTAGAAATGATTCCATGATTTAACAAAAATAACCTTAACATTTAACTTAAGCCTAACCTAAGCTGGGTCTAGCCTACCTCCACAAAGTGGGAAGAAAAAAGCTGAATAAGGAAGAACAAGGCAAGATAAATATTTGAGAGTGTGTTGGTTTCTCAATTAATGATAGAAATATTTTAACTGATACATCCCCTGCTAAATATTATTAACCTAAGCCCAAGTTAAGTTATAGATGCTGTGTTATGCCAACTCTTTCATTGAAAAAAATTGCGCTGAAAAAAAATGGTTTACCAGCAGTTAACATAAAAATGTTACTTTATATTCAATTTATTTCGAAATGATTTCTCATGTTTAATGATTCGATTCCACGCACAAGTACTACTTCCGCGAAATTTACACTTCAAAGGTTAGGTTCCCATACATTGGCGTTATCCCAATGTACTTTTCTACATAGGACAATTCCATGACTTAGTATCATTAAGCTTACCAACAGAATTACAGACATATCAACGGTGAATACATTTCTCACATGGCCTAGTAGTAGTACAGGCCAGTGGCAAATCATGAAAATATGAAAAATTACCAAGACCACGAGGTTAGAATATAACTCCTCTTGATGTAAAAGTTTGATTTGATCCATTTCTAACTCTTCTTTACTTGCATGGAAGCGTAAGACTGAGAATTGTTGAACCACGGCTCAAATTTTCCGCTCACAAAACCTCTCAAGGGGTGACCAGAACGCTCTATTGATAAAAGCTCGAAGTCACAGATGAACTGCGAAACAGAAAATCTTTATCAATTGATTATTTTTACGATGTCGTGTGTTAATAAACAACAAAAATGCTACATAATATGAGTTTGGTTTAGTGAAAACGTTCTCACAAGGTTGAAAAAATACCGCTTAGTCAAGGGTGGCTCTAATAATCTGCTATAAGTTAACTGCGTTATTTTATTAAAACGACTTTATCAAGCAGGAAATGAAAGCATGAAGAAACATGGCCTCGCACAATCATGAAGACGCTGTGACCGAAAGAAGATTAAAACCGATTTATGGTAAGGTTCTAGCTATAGAATGTTACTGAATATTTCAACCGATTACAGTGTCCCTCCCGAGTAATTTTGTAAAATGGGATTTGCTCTTGTCAAGCGTACTTTTTTGTTCATCCGTGTGCTGATGACACTAGCCTAACACAATTAAACAACACTGGCTTATACTAGTTACCAGTGGTAGTAGTAGTATCAGGCAGTAACATATTTACAGTTGTACTGGTACTATTACACGGTGCATGTAAACTACCGTACCAACCTAGGCCCCCTAGTGCTGTTTTTGTTTTAAATACTGCAAACAAGTTTCACTGGTATTTTTCTTAAAACTTTATCTCTAGGCCTATATGACAGGAAAATTTCCAAAGCACTTAGCTTCACTTTTCAGTAATGAGCATTTCTCGCTCAAAGTAGCTGGGTCAAATCCAACTCAGTGTGTAACTTTGTGTCACAGCTAGGTCATACTTTCATAGCCCTAGCCTACACATGTGATGTGTGTATTGTACCACAATAAATGTTCCTCGGTCGTGCTGTCATATTTTGCAATGCATGCACAAATGTTATGTTCACTGGAATGTGAGCTACAATAAAAATAACACCAACTTAGACATAAGTAATGTAGTCTGCAATTGGGCAGCTAGACTAGGCTGGCAAAGAGGAAACTTGAAGCTGCTTAAAGATGAAGCAAAATGTTAAATTCTAACATAAGGGATAAGAAAAAAAAGGGATAAGAAAGTAAATAATAATGTTAAACTAGGGCCATGCCTCATTATTAGGCTTTTGCTCAAAATATTACATTTTATATTTGTTATTTTTTTTATGGATATACTTTTAAGTGATTTTATTGTAAGGAAATAGATAATGGCCTAACTTTAGAATCCGTACCATATGAATGGGAAAGCTTACTTCAAATCGGCAGAATAAGTTCTGTATAATAAGCATTGGATTAAGTCTTACTGCAGTAGACCATCACAAAAGAAGACTTTTCAGTGGAATTAGTTGTCAATAGGAATGTTAATTGATCGGGTAGTCGAATGGTATGGATTCTAAATTAGTACCTAGATAATACATTACAAAAATATGTTGGTCTGTACCAATTCTTCTTTAAGTTTCAGTTTGAGGATATAACGTTAAAATCTTTTTTGTTGTTGTTGGAACAAATTGGTACATGATAGAGCTATTAATAATTATGGTGACAAAGGATATTTAATGGCATTAAATGATATTTTTCTGGTTTCATTTTCACAAAGGCAGTTCCAACTGGTATATTTTAATTCTTTAAGTTCCAGGTTTCTAAATTGACTAAATGTTTTGCCTTTAAAGAAAAAACAAAAAAAAACATGAAAGTTAGTTTCAAAAGGTTCCTCTGTATCCAATGTTCCAGAAAATTTATGTAATTTACTGTACTTGAAGTAATGCACATATATTTTTCTCTAAGTCTTTTTTTACCAGTTTTTCTTTACTATTTTGGAAGAAATAAAAGAAAGCAAGAAACCCTTTCAATACAATATCTTATGTCAATTGATATTTTGATACAACATTTTGCATTTGACGTAAACCAGTATAGTTGAATTTGATTTAAATTTCAAGTTCAACCAGCCCTACTGTTGCAGATGAGGATAACAATCTAAATTGTTTGCAACATCTCTTTCAGATAACTTGGACAATGGAAACTACAAAGTGGCCATGCAGTCTGCTGATAAGTTGCTGAAAAAGCATCGGGATCTTCACTGTGCAAAGGTGAGTTCAATGCTGAAAGGGTTTGATTCACAGAATTATGAAATTGAGGTGTGCATCTTTTAATGATGAAGAGAAAAAACAACAACCAGACTGTGAAATGTCCGTCACAATGCCATGTCCTCTTTGCATTTTGAATTGAATGTTTGTCTTGTCTCAATGTATGTAAAATGTCTGGAATGATCCACTAGTGATTAGTACTGTAAGCCTGCTCCTGTGCTCTGCTGTTATTATATTTAGTGACTTAAAGGCATTGAAGACTCGCCCCAAACCGCGTGCGGCCATCTGAAAAAGTTAACTTTCTGTTGCTTGCAAGTGACGTTTTGTTCGTGTCGCTACAAAATGCAGACAGTAATGAAACGTGATACCTTAATTGTTATCTTTAGCTAGACCTGAGATGTCCATCGCTGTATCGTTTATATACTGTGCTGTGGGTATTGACCGCAGCTGTATGTACTGACTGCACTAGTGTCTAATTACCGACGGTATAGCAAGCTGTGTGTGTATTTTTTTGGGATCGATGGTGGTGTTTAACACTTCTGTTACACCTCATTCGAAACTAGGTCAAATTACCGGCATTAGACGTTTCTTTTTGCGCAAGTCTTCACACCCTTTAAGTATGAAATTTATATCCTTCTAGCCAAGTCTTAGGTCCATCAAAGTGCTGAGCATGGCCAAAAATAAAACCCAAAAGAACATCAGAAAGAAAATAAATAAGAAAAGTAAATAATAAAATGAAATAAAATAAAATAAATATACAAATCCCATGAGACCAGAGCAAAAGGTAAGAAGGCATGTACTTAAAATTGAATCTGACACCCAGGCACACAAATTGGATTTCCTGCTTTCTATTTCTTGCCACAGACCTGTATATGAATGACATCACCAAAAAACGGGTGTAATCTGTCATCAAATTGTCTTTGAAGTTCATTGTGAACATCACAGAGATTGGATTTTTGATGGTGTTGTTATATCTTGTCATGAAATGATTGAATACTTTTGAGATATAAATTTAAGTTTGTTGCTGACTTAAGACTAGTCTTGTTAATTGTTTTACCTGTAGTCAAATAGCTGTTGTTTTTGTCATGCAATGACCATTGAATCCTCCCCCCCCCACATCCCCCTGTTTTTTTCGCTTGAACTTATCATCTGTCCCCAAATTTGAAATATGTTTCTTGAATTTGCCTGTCAGAACTCCTTCATCAAAGATTCAATACAATGCGCAGTTTTTCTCTTTTACCTTCATATAACATTAACTGCATTATTTTGCTTGATTTATTCTGACTTTTAGGTGCTCAAAGCTCTTGCATTGCTGCGCCTTTACAGAGTACAGGAGTGCGAAACTCTAGCTATGACTGTTGTGGCTCTCAAACCGACAGACGAGCCCACCCTTCAAGCCTTATCAATATGTTTCCGGGAGATGAATAAAGGTACATTTGTAACAAACATCACGTTTGCTATTGTGTGAAGAATTGTCCGTAATTAATTCTCATACCAAACACTTCATGTGTATAGTGTAAGCCTTTGATTAGAGAATTAATGTTGCACATGATGCAAGTGTGAATTTGTTTGAGTTTATCATTTGCTGATGCAATTGGTGGTAATGAAGATATAATTTGTTTTTGATGGAAGTTTGTACAATTCTTGTCTGTCGTAGTGATGATTATAGGATGATTTTAATCTTTGTTTTGTTTTTGGTGTGCAATTTTTAAAAAACATACCTTACAGCCTCCTCTCCTCAGTGCAGTCTTCTTATATCAGTATACAGATGACTTTACAGTGCTCTAACTCTAAGATGAATTACTCGAAAGAATACTGGATAGAATTAATGAGTATCAGAGATTTAATTTAACCTTCTCGCATCTGTTGAATTTATCCATCACCATGGCGAAGAACGACAAACGAAAAATGATGCAATGAGTGTAACTAGCATTCTTTGCTTACAGTATGTTCCTTGATAGATACAAATCTCATTTAAATATAACCACCATAAAACAGAAAATAAATTTATCTTATTTTCTTTGTTCAGCAAGTAACCGTCGGAAGGGTTGTTACCTCCGTTGACAATGATGGGAATCTTGGATTTGAGGCAGTGTATCAAAATCAAATATATATGTTGGCACGAAATTGTTAAGTTTTATTATCGTACAATTTTGTCTTTGAACCAAAGTTGTACAGTACAGTTTATAGAAACAATTGTAAGACGAACGAAGGCACTCCGTTCAGACTTAGTTGAGTATTGTGCAGGAACGTTTTCAAGCATGACATTTGGAACTTTTCTCTATCGCAGTGGAATTAATCGTTGAAATCTTCTCAAATGCTGTCAAAACACAGCCGAGTGAGGAATACTACACTCATCTGTTCATGGCTCTGGTGAGACTGGAAGACTTTAAGCGTCAACAACAGGTGAGAGTTCATTTGTGTTTAAGCTTAAAGGTTTGGGGCTTTCATTCATTAACTAAGGTTTAATCGACTGTTATCTATGTAAGATATGCAGCCCAGAGCATCAACGTCATGGGGATCTGGGTTTTGAAATTGCTAGATATTACCTTGTCAACGGTGACGTTAGTGACGACAGAATTACTTTGGCAAGTTGTTCATATCTAAGGATCATCTAGCTTAAAAGAGATATTCCAGTGAGAGACAAAATGCTACAGAGATGTGGTTTTGGGACCTTGATATGCAGAGAAATACAATCATTGTTGATTCAATCAACCAACTTCAGCGACTGGAACATCTCTTTGAGATAATGGAACGACTATTGCAGTTAATAAATGAATCATAATTACATGCAGTAGATGACCTTCAGTTGCGACCTTCAATTGACTTTCTGCTTTCATGATCTTGGTCTTCCACTTCTGTGGTGTAAAATTGTGATTAATTGATATCAAAAGGTATGTGGATTAGAGTGTGATACTTGGTTGCTGACAATCAGGTGTAAATAAACCAACCAATCACTGGAGGTAACAGTTATATACAGTATTATGTTGTCATAGAAATCATTCAAACATTCTATAAGCAAGAAATGAATGATTTGTTTTCTTCTTATTTTAGTACTTAGTAGTATAGTATAGCTTAGTATCATGCGTTATTCGATTCCAAACTTTCTGCGTCGTCCTAAAATTAGAAATATTCCTACACACTGAGAAGAATAGTTAGAATTCTTATGCTATCAATGTGGAATGGCTGACCAAAAACGCACCATTTTGTATCCTTCTAGCATATTTAGCAGGCAATACTGTTTTACTGGGTGTTTTTTCTTTGGAGGGCACTGATTTGAATGGAATTGCATTAAACGTGGATTGTAAATTTTTGATTGATTTTACAGACGGCAATGTCACTCTACAAGCTAGTTCCCAAGAATGCTTTCTATTTCTGGGGAGTGATAAGTGCAGTCATGCAGGTACGTCAATCTTTGTTTTTGCATTTTGCATTCGATCTCTCGTTAGCAGCGAGTTTTACCAAACAAATTAAGAGTTTTGTACATATTGCGATCACAGCCGATCAAGGTAAGACACCGCCCTGGTGATTTCAGGTCGACTTTGTGATAGTAAGTATTCCTCGCATGCACGCACCCCGAAACCGTTACACAAACTGTTAGAAATTGCCATGCAGAGCAAAAATGAAGGTCCATGGTTTCCCTGGTGACATATGAGACACTGGACGGAGGTTCAAAGCCCTGGACCGTGCTTGTCCTGGACCTGTAGAGGATACGCAAGATCTTGGACTTGGAGCATTGTGGCAGCACAATGTACGCAGGTCCGGGTATTCAGCATTCAATCCAATTGGGCATCTCTTGGGCACCGATCTCAAGATAAATCTCAGAGGTCTCATTTCCGGCAACGGTGGATGCTGCATTTATGCACGCTCGAGCCGGACCGCTTTTGGGATGGATTGAGTAATGGTTTCCCTGTGAAATTCTAGAGGAGCGTCTGAAATAGTTTGACGATTACTGTTACTAAAGTTCATCGCAAAGCCAATGCAAGAACCGTCGACATTTTTCTTAAAGAGAACTTGCAATTTGTCGTGAGTCGCAGAGATTGGCAACCAGGAGAGTTTTGGATGAGATACTGCAAGTCATTGAAACATGAAAACTGCAGCCACATCTCACTTACAGCTGTAGAGGCCATGAATGAAACTTTGAGTGAATTTGACAGGCCCCAGAGGTTTGTCGCAGCTGTGTACATTCAAAGAGTAACTCTTTATCTGCTCAAAGGGATATTCCAGTACCAGAGAATGTGACACACATATGGCAGAGGAAAATATTCTGCAGCCTAAGTTGGAAACCCAATCTCAATATCTTGTTCCTTTCTCAAGATATGGCTGATTAAATGGAACTTACTTTGAGTAGCTGATACCCTGGATTTTTTTTTCCCGGGAGTAGACCACAGTAAGCGTTTTCTGATGTCATAATGGTAAATGTTCTTACTTTTCTGTTATAATCTTCTTCTTGATTCATCCTTGAAATAGATTTGAAATATTTGCTCAGCTGTCAAGGTTCTCTTTATTTTGAATTTTATCAAACTGCCAACTGTTTTTGTATAAATATTCTTATTAAATCTGTGAATATGTGAGTATATATCAAAATACACACTGCTGTTGTCAGATGCATCACAAAATCTCACCAAATAAAAAAAATAAAAAAAATCTTCCCCATACAAAATATAACGAGGAGACGGTTTTGACCTATAGATGAAGAAACTTTGATCAAGAAAGAAATTGCAGCTACTGGAAAGATATATCAAAACATGGTTCTGGTCAATATGCAGTTGATAGTATCATATGTTCATCTGCAATAAATTTGTTTCAATTAAATTTATTTGTCAGTGCTATCAAACTCAAAAAGATTGTTTTGAACATTGGTAAATAGTTTTCAAAATTGGTCCGATCTTCTTCACTTGTTACGACCAAAGCTTGTCCCTCTGTTTTCATGAGGCGTCTAGTAATGACTTGAGGGATTCAATTACTGTAAGTGTCGATTCTTTTCATAGGGACTTGGTTGGAAAATATTTAATTTTTAATACTTTAAGTATTGCATTTGTTCTCTGATCTGGTCCTGGCTTTTGCAGGCTTTGAACTCTGACAACAGTTTGGGACAGAAGATGCTGTTGCCTTTAGCCGAGAGGATGGTGGAGAAGATGATTAAAGAAGAGAAACTGGAAGGAGAATCCGAAGTGAACCTCTATCTGATGATTCTGGATCTCCTTGGGAAACACGAGAAGGCTCTGGAGGTGGTGGGGGGTACTCTAGGCAAGTGTAAGTATTCAGGGTAGTATGGTATACATGCCAAGATTATATAGTAAGAGAGAGGGGGGGGGGGGGA
>JAIPMN010022026.1:0-15060 GCA_020650975.1 Apostichopus californicus | reverse complement strand
ATTTCTTTAGCCATTATTTTAAGTAAAGGTTTAAATTCATGATACATATTTGTGATCAGAATAAGTGGTTATATTTGTTGGCCAGTAAATATACCGGTGGCAAGAGCCAACACTGGTACAATAATGTTAAGCATTGAATAAATAGATGTTTCTGGATGTAAACCATTAACATACACAGTAATTTTTTTCCAGAACGATTCATATTTACGTGAGTATTCGAAGTACAAGTCAGTTGTAAAATTATCCCACATGTATTTCATGTCTATTCCATAAGCGGACCAGCAGGGTAATACGATTGTCATTACATGTCTCAAGAAAATCCATAGATTATACCATATATTTCTTTTCAAATGAATGAAATCCTGAGCCGAACAGCTAAATGAACACATTTTATCCAGTTGTACCAAGTTTGGTGCTGAAGTTGTATTTGAATCTAAATTCGATTGGTCTACTGCTTTATTATAATTCCAGGAAAGAAAAACCGTGATTCCGAAGATTGATTCGAAAAGAAGTATATACAATAATGGCAGCATTAGACTTCTCAAAGAGTAATATTGTTTAAAACACTCTTGTATTGCAATAATGCACTCATCAAATTTGCCAACATTGGTACGAATAATTCCTAATGCTTTCTTGAGTGCTTTCTGCACTTCGAGGCGGTTTAGGTAAAGCAAAAAAAAAACCAATGCGAAGATCGAAACTCCAATGATCTCGGTAATAAACCAAATAAACAAGATGATACCGAAACATTCGTTTGGTGTTACTGTTAAATATAAAATCCTTACAACGCATACCCCTCCTGGTAATAAAACGTAGATGGAAAATGCGAAGATTTTGCTAATTGTTGTCGTACTTCGATCAACTTTCAAAGCATTCTTTATAGTGTTGCAAATCCCCTCAGTACATTCAAATACTTTTTCCCATGAAGTATGCCGGCTACGATGATCTCCGTACTTAATCTTCACCAAAGCAGCAAACCAAAGTAGTGGAGGTAAAATCAGGCTCGGCCGGTAGGACATATGACCAAAGAATTGTAGGTAGCGTTCATTGTCACGAAAATAACAAAGAATGTATAAAACGATTGCTACAAATCCTATGATGAGAATAGCCAAAAGAAGGAGCATCCAACAGCAAAATGGTTTTTTCTGAGTTGATTCACCTGAAACTTGCAATGAGTAAATAAAAATAATGATAAATAATTTTTTCTCGGTACACATACTACTTTAAGTTATCGTCGTCACCACTTTCGTCGTGATCGTGATCGTCTCTTTCATCGTTATCGTCGGTCGTTATCGTCCACATCGGTATTTGTTTTTAATCATTGTCATTATCATCGTCGTCGCGGTCACCACCGCTCATTTAAGTTGATCGAAAAGAATGTCAAATGCTTGCTCCATTGATTGATAATTGTTGGTCATTCGAAACTGGCATTTGCTAGAATATATGGTGTGTTCTAAAGGTGGGGGAATAAATGGATTTATATCCAAGTTTACTCTTCCAATCCCCTCACCTAGTTCATCTTCCTCGTCCTCTTATCCAACCATTATCGCCCCTTCCCGTCCTTCGCCTCCCTTCCCGGCCCCTCACTATCCTCTTCCCATCCCTAAGTTTGCACTTCCTGTAAGATTGGGGTAATGACCTTTCTTTTTAAGTACTGAGAAATATAAAGTTGCTCAAGTTGCTTTTGTTAATGCCTATATTTAACTTCTAATTTGAAGAGAATGAGGAGCCATAAAATACATTTCATTAAACTCTTCTTAAAAACACAAAAACAGAAAACATGAGATAAACGATTCTAATAGTTAATCAAATGTCATCTCAAGTCAAAGTATGCTAACTTTGGAAGGAATTCGTGCGTGGTATGTGGATGTACCGTACTGAGTAGAACAATCTAAATGGTTTCTTTGTAGCTCAGACTTTGTCTTTGGTCAGCATAGGTCACATAATGAATCTGTTAACACTGTTGCTCCAAATTTAAGGTTGGCAGAAGTTAATACTTTGCATGTGTAACAATCTTACTGAGGGTAAGAATCGTTTAGAGATTTGACTTAACCGTTGCAGTCATTGCGATTAAGTTGCATGTAAGCAGGATCGGGGAGGATTTATTTTGAGCTACTGAAAGCTACATAACCATAAATAATCGTCAGTAGCATAGGAAGCCATCAAACGGTGAATGAGGGGTGTCGTGGGAATAACCGATGGTGTCCTGGTGTCTTACCCGTCTTACCTAAGAAATGTGTATATTCAACCGTGACCTAGATAAGACTTTTAGAAATTCCAACTATTTGAACTTTTCTCTTCTGTAATTTTTCCATTATATTCTCAAATGTTGATGCTGTATATTCAAATATCTTCGAAATGTAGATAACACTTACAATCATTTACATATACATCAGGAAAATCAAGATATCGGTTAAATTCATGGTTCTTGTCGTTCTTAACACTTACACAACTTCTGACTGATAGGCATACCTTTACTGATCGAGAATACAGTAGCAAAATGTATTCAAGAAATGCACGTTTCAATGAACAGGAAAGGTCAAAGTGCATTGTAGTGTAGTGTAGTGCCTCGGCAATGCAATGTTGATGCACTGTTTATGCTTTGTTATATATAATACGTATCTACCATTTATCTGGATTAAAAAACACTGAGCAATGTTCAAGAAGGCCTTTTTCTTTTGAAACAGGTTGTGTAAAATCATTAATAATTTACATTAGGCAGAATTAAGACTTAATATATCATAGCCCACGATAAAAGAAAACAGCGATTGCTATTAATGACACTACAGGTCAACAATATCGATTTCGTGGTGTACTTTTGCCCACTGGGAGATAATAAGGAAAACTGTACCCACAACGAGAGAAAACTAAACTTCCTTTCTCTGAATTTCTGACTTTTTGCATATGTAGTAGGTCCATTTAAGAATAGGTCAGCTTGGAATCTGGAGCGCTCAGTACTTGTTCATTTGATTTAGTGTTTCAATAGAAGAAATATGAGCAGCTTTCTTTAAAATAAAACCAATTAAAGAACATTCTTAGCACTGCATTCTGATTGGTATGACAACTTTATCCACCTAAATGTTCGGTATTGAAACACATAACGTACTACACTGACTAAGTTTTTACGTAATTTATGTAAACGTCAGCAAACATTGATGAATTTCAGCCGTGAAAACTTAATGTTAAGTCCAGACATAATAATACAAAACAGACTTTGGACTAGTTTCCTTATTTGAGACTGAAGTTTAAGCTGTAAAATGGTATTAGCGTAGCAAAAGTCAACATACAGTACATGTAGCAACGACATGCGTGTTTCTGATTGCGAATGTTTTCATGCAATACTACTGCGTTGAATTCACATTAACAACAGGTTTTTTGTGTGTTATTTTGGCAATCTATACAGATCTGGATCTATGACGTAGAGGATAGCATTGTTCCAGAGTGTACGTTTTAGCTGTAACATAGTATTATCATAGCAAAAGTCAACATAAAATACCTGTAACAACTACATGCGTGGTTACGGATGCGAATGTTTTCGTACAATACTACTGCGTTGAATTCACATGCACAACTGGTATACTTTGTTATTTTGGCTCTCTTTACAGAACTCGACCTATAACGTAATGTAACCGACATTCAAGCTTAACTTATCAGTGATATCTGGACGTGAATTATGTGGCTCGCGATGCTGCTAAACCATTCACTTTGTTCATGCGTAGTTAAGGTTTTATACGGCGCTTGTCATGCGAGAGGCACCACTGGCCCTGACCTATCGTTATCAATAAACCGATATGTATAGTACACCTAGTCCATACATATGTAAACGTATGATAATGAATCGTCCTTAAAATTCAGGAATTTGTCTGTTTTGCATCATACCGAAATTAGGATCAAATAATATATTGTCGGTGACACATGAAGTTCATCTTCAAAACTGTCTCAATTGTACATTTAATGTAGTATTATGCATAGTTAATGAAAAAAGATGCATTGTTAATACATTATCATGTATGCATTAAGCATCAAGCTGGATTAAAAACAATGAGGGATGTCCCGCACGCCGATATGTTTTATTGTAACGAATTGCGTCAAATCATTAAAAAATGACTTTAGGCAAATTTAGACTTGATATTTCATGGCCCAAGTAAATAGATAACAACGAGTGCTCATAATTTTTCTACAACCACACAGTATTGTTTTCGTGGTTAACTTTTGCTCACTGGGAGATACTCATCCTCCTACATGTTTGGTATTGAAACCATCAATGGTCTACACTGACTAATTTTGTGCGAAATTTATTTAAACGTCATCGACACAATAGTGAATTTCAGCCTAGAAAACTGAATGTTAAGTCCAGACATAATAATACAAAACAGACTTTGGGCTTTTTTCCTTATTTAGGACTCTAAAGTTTAAGCTGTAAACTGGTATTAGCATAGCAAAAGTCAAAATACAATACATGTACCAACGACATGCGTACTTCCGGTTGCGAATGTTTCGTGCAATACTACTGCGTTGAATTCACATTAACAACAGTTTTGTTTGTTTTATTTTGGCTCTCTATATCAACTAGACCTATGACGTAGAGGATAGCATTGTTCCAGAGTGTACGAAAAACAAGCTACACTAATCAGTAAAATGTAGACGTGAATTACATGGCTCACGATGCTGCTAAAGCCATTAATCTTGTTCATGCGTAATTAAGGTTAATACGGCGCTTGCTCTTTTGAAAACGTTCACATTACTTACCTGCTTGAGCAGCTTGTGCGATCGTTTCAATTTCTAAAAAGGTAAAAGAAATAAGCATAAACTATGAACCATCTTTCTCATCAAAGCTTTCCATGCAAGAGGCACCACGGGCAATAACATATCGTTAACACGAAACAGATATGTATAGTACACTCAGTCCCTACATATGCCAACTAATGGTAATGAATCGTTCTTACTATAAAGAAATGTATCTGTTTTGCATCCCATCGAAACCAGGATCAAATAAAATATTGTCGGTGACACATGAAATAAAACCTTGTGGTCTGAATTGTTTAATGTTTAATTGAAAAGTTAAATAATTACCATTAATGAAAGCACCTTTTAGGTTTAAATTCATGAACAATTCATCGACTTTATTGGGTCTTATGTGACATGAAGCCGCTTCTTGTATAAACAGTGTGCACATTGTGAAGATAAAACTCCATTTCTGCTTGTTTATATAGTTGTAAACACACACACATAGTAATTAATTACCAAATAAATGCAGTTGTACATGCGCTAGCATGACAGTCCATAGTGTCCGTGTTGGTCGGGTTCATCTTCAAAACTGTCTCAATTGTACATTTAATGTAGTATTATGCCTAGGTGATGCAAAAATGATGCATTGTTAATATATTGTCATGTATGCATTAAGCATAAATCTGGATTAAAAACAATGAGGGATGTTCCCGCAGGCCGATATATTTTATTCAAACAGGTTGTTTAAAATCAATACAAAATTACTTCAATCAGAGTTAAGACTTGATATGTCATTGCTCACGTAAATGGATAACCACGGGTGCTATTGATGTTTCTACAGCCGCATAGAATGGTTTACGTGGTTAAAATTTGCCCACTGGGAGATACTAACTAAGAAAAATGTACACACAACGAGAGAAAACCAAACTTTCCTTTCTCTTAATTTCTGCCTTTTTGCATATAAAGTAGGTTCAATTAAGAATAGGTCAGCTTGGAAATTGAAGCGCTCCTGTACTTGTTCATTTGATTTAGCGTTACATTAGAAGAAATGTGCGCAGCTTTCATTTAAATGATACGAATTAACGCTAAACAGCATTTTGAACACTGCACTCTGATTGATAAAACTACTTCATCCTCTTACATGTTTGGTATTGAAACCCTCAATGTACTAAAAATTATTTAAACGTCATCGAAACAATAGTGAATTTCAGCCCAGAAAACTGAATGTTAAGTCCAGACATAATAATACAAAACAGACTTTGGACTATTTTCCTTATTTAAGACTCTAAAGTTTAAGCTGTATACTGGTATTAACGTAGCAAAAGTCAAAATACAATACATGTTCCAACGACATGCGTGCTTCCGATTGCGAATGTTTTCGTGCAATACTACTGCGTTAAATTCACATTAACAACAGGTTTTATTGTTTTATTTTGGCTTTCTATAGAGAACTGGACCTATGACGTAGAGGATAGCATTGTTCCAGAGTGTACGACATACAAGCTACACTAATCAGTAAAATGTAGACGTGAATTACATGGCTCACGATGCTGCTAAAGCCCTTAACCTTGTTCATGCGTAGTTAAGGTTAATACGGCGCTTGCATTTTTGAAAATGTTCACATTACTTACCTGCTTGAGCAGCCTGTGCGATCGTTTCAATTTCTAAAAAGGTAAAAGAAATAAGCATAAACTATGAACCAATTTTTCTCATCAAAGCTTTCCATGCAAGAGGCACCACGGGCAATAACATATCGTTAACACGAAACAGATATGTATAGTACACTCATTCCCTACATATGCCAACTAATGGTAATGAATCGTTCTTACTATAAAGAAATGTATCTGTTTTGCATCCCATCGAAACTAGGATCATATAAAATATTGTCGGTGACACATGAAATAAAACCATGTGGTCTGAATTGTTTAATGTTATTGAAAAGTTAAATAATTACCATTAATGAAATAACCTTTCAGGTTTAAATTCATGAACAATTCATCGACTTTATTGGGTTTTATGTGACATGAAGCCGATTCTTGTATAAACAGTGTGCACATTGTAAAGACAAAACTCCATTTCTGCTTGTTTATATAGTTGTAAACACACACACATAGTAATTAATCACCAAATAAATGCAGTTGTACATGCGCTAGCATGACAGTTCATAGTGCCCGTGTTGGTCGGGTTCATCTTCAAAACTGTGACTGTCTCAATTGTACATTTAATGTAGTATTATGCCTAGGTGATGCAAAAATGATGCATTGTTAATATATTGTCATGTATGCATTTAGCATAAATCTGGATTAAAAACAATGAGGGATGTTCCCGCAGGCCTATATGTTTAATTCAAACAGGTTGCGTAAAATCAATACAAAATTACTTCAATCAGAGTTAAGACTTGATATGTCATTGCTCACGTAAATAGATAACCACGGGTGCTATTGATGTTTCTTCAGCCGCACAGTATTGTTTGCGTGGTCAAATTTTGCCCACTGGGAGATACTAACTAAGAAAAATGTACATACAACGAGAGAAAACCAAACTTTCCTTTCTCTGAATTTCTGCCTTTTTGCATATAAAGTAGGTTTAATTAAGAATAGGTCAGCTTGGAAACTAAAGCGCTGCTGTACTTGTTCATTTGATTTAGCGTGACAATAGAAGAAATGTGCGCAGCTTTCATTTAAATGATACGAATTAACACTAAACAGCATTTTGAACCCTGCAGTCTGATTGATAAAACTACTTCATCCTCTTACATGTTTGGTATTGAAACCCTCAATGTACTACACTGACTAATTTCGTGCGAAAATTATTTAAACGTCATCGAAACAATAGTGAATTTCAGCCCAGAAAACGGAATGTTAAGTCCAGACATAATAATACAAAACAGACTTTGGACTATTTTCCTTATTAAAGACTCTAAAGTTTAAGCTGTAAAATGGTATTAGCGTAGCAAAAGTCAAAATACAATTCATGTACCAACGACATGCGTGCATCCGATTGCGAATGTTTTCGTGCAATACTACTGCGTTAAATTCACATTAACAACAGGTTTTATTGTTTTATTTTGGCTCTCTATAGAGAACTGGACCTATGACGTAGAGGATAGCATTGTTCCAGAGTGTACGAAATACAAGCTACACTAATCAGTAATATGAAGACGTGAATTACATGGCTCACGATGCTGCTTAAGCCATTAACCTTGTTCATGCGTAGTTAAGGTTAATACGGCGCTTGCTCTTTTGAAAACGTTCACATTACTTACCTGCTTGAGCAGCCTGTGCGATCCCTTGAATTCCTAAAAAAGTAAAAGAAATAAGCGTAAATTATGAACCGTCTCTCTCATCAAAGCTTTCCATGCAAGAGGCAACACGGGCAATAACATATCGTTAACACGAAACAGATATGTATAGTACACTCAGTCCCTACATATGCCAACTAATGGTAATGAATAGTTCTTACTCTAAAGAAATGTATCTGTTTTGCATCCCATCGAAACTAGGATCATATAAAATATTGTTGGTGACACATGAAATAAAACCATGTGGTCTGAATTGTTTAATGTTATTGAAAAGTTAAATAATTACCATTAATGAAAGCACCTTTCAGGTTTAAATTCATGAACAATTCATCGACTTTATTGGGTTTTATGTGACATGAAGCCGATTCTTGTATAAACAGTGTGCACTTTGTGAAGACAAAACTCCATTTCTGCTTGTTTATATAGTTGTAAACACACACACATAGTAATTAATCACCAAATAAATGCAGTTCTACATGTGCTAGCATGACAGTCCATAGTGCCCGTGTTGGTCGGGTTCATCTTCAAAACTGTCTCAATTGTACATTTAATGTAGTATTATGCCTTGGTGATGCAAAAATGATGCATTGTCAATGTATTGTCATGTATGCATTAAGCATAAATCTGGATTAAAAACAATGAGGGATGTTCCCGCAGGCCGATATGTTTTATTCAAAGAGGCTGCGTAAAATCAATACAAAATTACTTCAGTCAGAGTTAAGACTTGATATGTCATTGCTCACGTAAATAGATAACCACGGGTGCAATTGATGTTTCTACAGCCGCATAGTATGGTTTGCGTGGTTAAATTTTGCCCACTGGGAGATACTAACTGACAAAAATGTACACACAACGAGAGAAAACCAAACTTTCCTTTCTCTGAATTTCTGCCTTTTGCACATAAAGTAAGTTTAATTAAGAATAGGTCAGTTTGGAAACTGGAGCGCTCTGTACTTGTTCATTTGATTTAGCGTTACAATAGAAGAAATGTGCGCAACTTTCATTTAAATGATACGAATTAACGCTAAACAGCATTTTGAACACTGCAGTCTGATTGATAAAACTACTTCATCCTCCTACATGTTTGGTATTGAAACCCTCAATGTTCTACACTGACTAATTTTGTGCGAAATTTATTTAAACGTCATCGACACAATCATGAATTTCAGTCGAGAAAACTGAATGTTAAGTCCAGACATAATAATACAAAACAGACTTTGGACTAGTTTCCTTATTAAAGACTCTAAAGTTTAAGCTGTAAAATGGTATTAGCGTAGCAAAAGTCAAAATACAATTCATGTACCAACGACATGCGTGCTTCCGATTGCGAATGTTTTCGTGCAATACTACTGCGTTAAATTCACATTAACAACAGGTTTTATTGTTTTATTTTGGCTCTCTATAGAGAACTGGACCTATGACGTAGAGGGTAGCATTGTTCCAGAGGGTACGACATACAAGCTACACTAATCAGTCATATGTAGACGTGAATTACATGGCTCACGATGTTGCTAAAGCCATTAACCTTGTTCATGCGTAGTTAAGGTTAATACGGCGCTTGCTCTTTTGAAAGCGTTCACATTACTTACCTAGTGGATTTTCCTGTGCGATACCTTGATTTCCTAAAAAGGTAAAAGAAATAAGCGTAAATTATGAACCATCTTTCTCACCAAATCTTTCCATGCAAGAGGCACCACGGGAAGTGACCTATCGTTAACACGAAACAGATATGTATGGTACACTTAGTCCCTACATATGCCAACATATGGTAATGAATCGTTCTTACTATACAGAAATGTATCTGTTTTGCATCCCATCGAAACTAGGATCAAATAAAATATTGTCGGTGACACATGAAATAAAACCTTGTGGTCTGAATTGTTTAATGTTATTGAAAAGTTAAATAATTACCATTAATGAAAGCACCTTTCAGGTTTAAATTCATGAACAATTCATCGACTTTATTGGGTTTTGTGTGACATGAAGCCGCTTCTTGTATAAACAGTGTGCACATTGTGAAGACAAAACTCCATTTCTGCTTGTTTATATAGTTGTAAACATACACACATAGTATTCACTTGATAATTGCAGTTGTACATGTGCTAGCATGACAGTCCATAGTGTCTTTGTTGGTCGGGTTCATCTTCAAATCTTTCTCAATTGTACATTTAATGTAGTATTATGCCTAGGTGATGCAATTATGATGCATTGTTAATACATTGTCAAGTTTGCATTAAGGATAAATCTGGATTAAAATCAATGAGGGATGTTCCCGCAGGCCGATATGTTTTATTCAAACAGGTTGCGTAAAATCATTAAAAAATGACTTTAGGTAGAATTTAGACTTGATATTTCATTGCTCACGTAAATAGATAACCACGGGTGCCATTAATGTTTCTACAGCCGCATAGTATGGTCTGCGTGGTTAAATTTTGCCCACTTGGAGATACTAACTAACAAAAATGTACACACAACGAGAGAAAACCAAACTTTCCTTTCTCTGAATTTCTGCCTTTTTGCATATAAAGTAAGTTTAATTAAGAATAGGTCAGTTTGGAAACTGGAGCGCTCTGTACTTGTTCATTTGATTTAGCGTTACAATAGAAGAAATGTGCGCAACTTTCATTTAAATGATACGAATTAACGCTAAACAGCATTTTGAACACTGCAGTCTGATTGATAAAACTACTTCATCCTCCTACATGTTTGGTATTGAAACCCTCAATGTTCTACACTGACTAATTTTGTGCGAAATTTATTTAAACGTCATCGACACAATCATGAATTTCAGCCTAGAAAACTGAATGTTAAGTCCAGACATAATAATACAAAACAGACTTTGGACTAGTTTCCTTATTTAAGACTCTAAAGTTTAAGCTGTAAACTGGTATTAGCGTAGCAAAAGTCAAAATACAATACATGTACCAACGATATGCGTGCTTCCGATTGCGAATGTTTTCGTGCAATACTACTGCGTTAAATTCACATTAACAACAGGTTTTATTGTTTTATTTTGGCTCTCTATAGAGAACTGGACCTATGACGTAGAGGGTAGCATTGTTCCAGAGGGTACGACATACAAGCTACACTAATCAGTCATATGTAGACGTGAATTACATGGCTCACGATGTTGCTAAAGCCATTAACCTTGTTCATGCGTAGTTAAGGTTAATACGGCGCTTGCTCTTTTGAAAGCGTTCACATTACTTACCTAGTGGATTATCCTGTGCGATACCTTGATTTTCTAAAAAGGTAAAAGAAATAAGCGTCAATTATGAACCATCTTTCTCACCAAATCTTTCCATGCAAGAGGCATTACGGGAAATGACATATCGTTAACACGAAACAGATATGTATGGTACACTTAGTCCCTACATATGCCAACATATGGTAATGAATCGTTCTTACTATAAAGAAATGTATCTGTTTGCATCCCATCGAAACTAGGATCAAATAAAATATTGTCGGTGACACATGAAATAAAACCTTGTGGTCTGAATTGTTTAATGTTATTGAAAAGTTAAACAATTACCTTTAATGAAAGCACCTTTTAGGTCAAAATTCATGAACAATTCATCGACCTTATTGGGTTTTATGTGACATGAAGCCGCTTCTTGTATAAACAGTGTGCACATTGAGAAGACAAAACTCCATTTCTGCTTGTTTATATAGTTGTAAACATACACACATAGTATTCACTTGATAATTGCAGTTGTACATGCGCTAGCATGACAGTCCATAGTGTCTTTGTTGGTCGGGTTCATCTTCAAATCTTTCTCAATTGTACATTTAATGTAGTATTATGCCTAGGTGATGCAAAAATGATGCATTGTTAATACATTGTCAAGTGTGCATTAAGGATAAATCTGGATTAAAATCAATGAGGGATGTTCCCGCAGGCCGATATGTTTTATTCAAACAGGTTGCGTAAAATCATTAAAAAATGACTTTAGGTAGAATTAAGACTTGATATTTCATTGCTCACGTAAATAGATAACCACGGGTGCCATTATTGTTTCTACAGCCGCATAGTATGGTCTGCGTGGTTAAATTTTGCCCACTTGGAGATACTAACTAACAAAAATGTACACACAACGAGAGAAAACCAAACTTTCCTTTCTCTGAAATTCTGCCTTTTTGCATATAAAGTAAGTTTAATTAAGAATAGGTCAGTTTGGAAACTGGAGCGCTCTGTACTTGTTCATTTGATTTAGCGTTACAATAGAAGAAATGTGCGCAACTTTCATTTAAATGATACGAATTAACGCTAAACAGCATTTTGAACACCGCAGTCTGATTGATAAAACTACTTCATCCTTTTACATGTTTGGTATTGAAACCCTCAATGTTCTACACTGACTAATTTTGTGCGAAATTCATTTCAAGGCGATATCGCTCGTAGACTTTTTTTTGTTGAGGGCGCTGGCATTTCCGAGGTTTCAGCGAGGTTTACTGGGACCCCTATTATTCACGTGACCTCGGTGGCAAATTTAGATCAGTGAATAGCACAGGCAAGCGTATGCGTAACAAGCCCGTACCCATGCACACATAATGTTATAACACAGCATTTCAGTTTACTGTGCTGTTTACCGCATATGATTTTCGTCCTCGATAGTTTGTTGTTTGTGTGCCTTTTGAGTAAAGAATACTGTACGATTTTCGTGCAAAAACATTCGATTAGAGTATTGTGACAATCATGGAAAAAGGATCAGGGCAAGGAGAATCGGGCGAAAGAAAACGACGTTATCCTGGAACGAGCGTAGGTTCAAGTGGAGGAAGGCCTTTGTTGCATGGACCTGACAAAAACAGCAGTGTAAAGGAACAATAGCGACGAAGAGATGACACGAAGATCTATCTTCTACGTTCCTATGTAAGCTGACAAATGGAGAAAGAACTCTACAAACATGTCCATGATTTGACTTCCGTGGGCAACGCAGATTTCGCAGAACATTTGCTTCAGGATCACACAAAAAGGTAATGATTTGCTAAGCTAGGCTAAAACTGTATAGGGTAGTATTAATAGTATAGGGTCTTGTCCTAGGTTATATGTATAGCCTAGTCAGTATTGCGAAGTACAGAATACTGCGAAGTTCGGACACCCCAAAGAAATACACGATTTCACCATGATAATCTACAAGCAAAAGCCAATATCACTAAAAACTAGGAAGCTACAGTTATTTCCTCTCAAAAATGACCCGTGTGCAATCAATTTGTATTTGTCAATAAAATGAAGATATAGGAGTTTTGGGATATTTTAAGGCTTAGGTGTTCGAACTTCGCAGTGTCTATGCTATTGTATTTGTAACATACATGATTTGATAAGCCTAGGCTATGTAACTAGGCCTATTATTCATTATTTTTCCAATGGACCTAGCGTATGCTAACCTTATCATACTTATCCTAGCACAAAATAGTAGTAAGTTGTATTACTGAGTCAGCATCATCACTGTTTGTGAATGTTTATCATGAAGATACTGTATACAGTTAAAAATTAAAATATCCTTCCTAAAGAAGACTGACAGGGACTGGGGGTCTTTAGTTTCACTCCTCATATTTATGCCAAGGGAAGCTGGGCCTTCTCATCACCAAAAAGTAAACTGTTTTTGCCTCAACAAATTGATGGAAATATATTTTCTAACCACTAGGCCTAGGTGATCTGTTCAACCCCACCCCTCTCCAGATTCTAAGTTGTTATCAGCTGTCCTTGTTTGAAGAAGATATTCTTGTGAATGAGCATTTGAAAGAAAAGTAAGAAGTATGAAGCCTCACCTTTGTCCAGTCATAATTAACTAGGGCATATAACATAGGACTAAGGCCTATAGTAATAAGTATCTGAATTTAGTGTTCATAGTAACTGCATCCCCTAATTTTGGAATATGCACCAGTGAGGAAGGCCTACTGTGCTGTACAAGTACAACCACATGGACCTGCAGATTTTCCTATAAAAATAATGCATCTACATAAATACTTTAGAATCACTCCTAACTGATTCACATGTTTTCACACATTTTTTCATTTCATTTCTTTATTCCAGTATAAATTTACAGAGAAATTTATAAATAGGATAAAAATATAACAATATACAGAACATCAAAAATACACTAAGTTAATAGTGAAACATAAAAAGCGTTACAAAAGTTATCAAAATTATCAAGAAGCAACAACAAAGGATCTAAGAAGCTGTCTTTACCAGTTTACAAAAAGGGGCTGCTCTGTAAATAAAACGAGTTCTTAAAGAGTAAAAATTGTAAAACATGATCAAAAAGCTACAATAAAGGATCTTAGGAGCCGTTTTGTACAAAAAGGGCTGCTCTGTAAATAAACGAGTTCTTAAAGAGTATAATTCTAAAAGATGGCGTGATATTTGGATTTCTCAAATTATAATTTGTTTTATTGCACAGAGAGTTGAGCTTGGAATGTAGAGGATGTTCGTTAGAAGTTTGAATATTTTTGACAAGTCGTATAAATTCATTCCTAGCAGATTCATTGACTCTATGTACAAGATTCTCATAATGAAGCCTGAAAATTTTTGAACAAAATTTAAGAAAACTTCTTATTCTTCTCTTATCTTTTTTTTTAACTTTTTTTTTTTTTAACGTGTACAAAATGATACCATACTGGAACCGCATATACTAGGATCGGCAAGACAGACGCCGCGAACACCCTTTATATTGTATCACTGGAAAAGTATGGGACAGTGAATGCTAATGTCGAAACAATATAATACACTTTAGCTAACATTTTCGAGATATGATTTGTAAAAGTTAACTTATCGTCAATGCACACTCCTAAATACATAGTACAAGAGGTACGTTCAACGCACGAGCCCTGAATTATAGTTTTCTGTTCTTTAACATTCATTAAACCTTTGTGCTTAACATTTATATTTTCAAACAAGATTTCTTTTGATTTATTTGGATTCAAAATGAGATTTTTCTGCTCACACAAGCTAACAATTCTAGAAATAAAGTACCGATAATCGTCTTGATCTTTACTGTGTGTGCTTTTACTGATTCTGCAGGAAACAGCAG
>JAIPMN010022020.1:0-12656 GCA_020650975.1 Apostichopus californicus | reverse complement strand
AGAATAACGTTGAGCTATTTTTCTGTGATCAGAATGCAGCAACAACCTACAGTTGCTTGTACGTTAAAATTATAAAAAAAGGCCTTTGAGCTCTGAAAAGATCAAATTGTAAAAGGAAAAGGGGTTTTGCCCGAAAATCACGCTAAATGTACCACTTATGGACAGTTATTAGGTATTTATTAACACCATGTAATATCACTAAGTAGATTACTTGAATATTGTTCTCCAATAAAGTATTCAAATGTAACAAATTATATTAAGGCAGCGCACATTTTGTTTGAAAGTTCAAATGGAGGAAATTTATTGCGTCATTGCAGATGATTTTAATATTATCTGTGGACTTGTGACGTCTGTCAGTCAAAATTAACTCGAAGTGACGAGGCCGTTGTGATGGCAGTATGCAATTATACATCTAATTAAGCGAATACGTCAGTTTCACGTGCATTTGGCTTAAGAAATGTTAATATGAGTTTTATAGACCAATAATCGAGTCGACATAACTAAAATAGAACTCTCATGTTAACTTAGAAATCACCGAATAGTTACAATCAGCCTGCCCATTATAATTCTCGAGTTAAGTTTAAACACATACATTTTTTGTGTTTCATAAATTGTTTAGTATTTTTCATATTTCATTTTTAAATCTGTTTGACTTATTGCCTTCAACGTTCGTGGTGCAACTTAAGTGTACTAAGTAACTAATTATATTTCAAAGTTACTTTTCATTGAAGGTGATTGAAGGTATTAGAAAATAAAATAAAGTGATATAAAGTGAAATAAAGTGATATTAAAGATATGAAGTGATATGTTAATGTTAGTATAGTATTAATATTAGTACTAGTATTAGTATTGGTATTAGCATTAGCGTTAGTGTTAGTATTGGTGTTAGTATAAGTATTAGCGTTAGCATTAGTGTTAGTATTAGTGTGAGTAATATTATTGTTATTAGTGGTAGTATTAGTATTAATATTAGTATTAGTATTAGTATAAGTATTACTATTAGTATTAGTATAAGTATTAGTATTAGTGTTAGTATCAGTGTTAGTGTAAGTGTTAGTATCAGTGTTAGTAATATTATTATTATTAGTGGTAGTATTAGTATTACTATTATTATTAGTATTAGTATTAGTATTAGCGTTACCATTAGTGTTAGCATCAGTGGTAGTATTAGTATTATATAACTAGTACTAGTATGAGTATCAGTGTCGGTAATCGGTAATCGGTTATTTGTTGGCGGAAAAAATACTTTATAAGGTCTTTAAGTAAGTTTTAAGTTGAATTGTTCCGTCTAAATGACACGACATACCATAGCAAAGGCTCCGTCGGTACAGGATATTATCATATTAACCTACTATGAACTGATCCCTGACTTTATAAACCTTCACAGGGAGAAAACAACGAAGCTGTTAGAAAAAAAAGACCTTCCGCATTAAAGTTATCGCATAGTCACCTCTGATTATTTGAAGTACCAATTTTACGCATCAAATCTATTACACATTTCTGACGGTTGTATCGGAAAGATGTAAACTAACCCGTCCCTGAGGAAAATGGCAACTTGGAGAGTTAGCGGCACTGTCATGGCGTAGGTTAAAACGATGTGTGTTGTATTAGTCGGTAAAATCTAACAACGTTACAAATCAATGGTAAACCGTCCTGGCAACACCATAATCTGATCATAAATTTAGCTCTTCATCTTAATGAAAGAAGTTTGACACATTTCTTTTCTCTTTATATCTTTTTTTTTTTTTTTTTAAACTGGTAGCTTGTTCTTTCGGAAATGGCCTCTCACCTAGTAGGAAACAAATATTAACCTTTAGTGTTTTTTTTTTACGATTTGCGAGAGACTTTTCTTTGATTGTTGTCTAACTATGTATAACTTGTGACAGCTTTATAGGGAACATATAGTTAATATCATGATTTATCCTTCGAGTGAACCAGTCACGCCAAACGACGATCACGAAGGATCGCGAAGAATATTTAGTACCCTTTTCTACTTGTTTTTGACGAAAGTTCCTGTTATGTTGCAAGTGACATTATGGATAGTTTGAGATGTAGCTATGGGGAAGTGGATATGACATTGCCTTTTTTTGAAGCAGAATAATTTATTAATACATTTCCGCCGCACTTTTGCCCCCAGTATCACTTTAGCTGCAATAACGCAATCGCATTCCCCCAAAGTAGGTGGTGTTACTTTCCCTGGTTCAGTTGTCCCAACTATCATTTTCACCAGTGTACCAGTTTACCAGTGTATCTGTACATTCCATAAGTCTATAGTACATTCCATTATCACATTCCCCCAGTAACGTGTACATTTGTTCCACATAATCACTTTTCCCCAAGTATCATTTTCACCAGTTATTACTTTCCTCAGGTATCCCTTTTCACCAATAAAACTTTCCCATTATCACTAACCACCAGTAACGTAAACACTTGTTTTCCATAATAACTTTTTCCAAAATATCATTTTCACCAGTTATCACTTTCTTCAAGTATCCCTTTCCACCAATAGTACTTTCCATTATCACTTTCTCCCAGTACTTGTAATACTTGTTTCCCAGTATCACTATTTCCCCCAGTGTCACCTCCCAGAGCGGTACCACTTTTCCTAACTGCAAAAAGTCAAGCAGTTTAGTCTTTCATTACTGTAAAAGGAATAACCGAAATGAGTGAATCTTGTTGGCAATGGATAATATTCTTTCCTAGGAATTGAGTGGGTACACAACTTTCTTTGAATCTTTTTTGAAGCAAAATGACCTAAAATGACCTATCAACACCTATAAGGACACAAAGATCAGGTTCTCCATCTTTTTACTCGTAAGAAACAAACTTTTATTAATTTTTAGTGTTAAAATTCAAATCTTCTTGTTATTTAAAAACTGATATAATAACAGCTGAAAAGTTTCGCCACCATTTGAATTTTTTTTTTTAAATGGTCTATTTCGGATTTATCTAGAAAAATGCTACGAAATGGAGCCATATATGGTTAAAAAACCATGGAGTCCAGATAAAAAAGTTGATCTGTTAATAGTTGAGACAAAATGGTTTAAACAAAAAGTAAGACAAAATCACAAGTACCGTACACAGTTTCAATAAAGACCTTGTTATTATCCAACGAAATGGTATTTTGAGGAGGTATAATTACCGCAATGGTACCTCCTAAAAACACACTCACACATTAGAGTTGTCCGATGTTCTTTTTATTTTCTTCTTAGCACTCAACTGACCATTTTATTAATAAAGCCCTCCCCCCCCCCCAAAAAAAAAGAAAGAATCTTGTTATCTTAATTTAAGAATTTTTCATATTGTGCCTTTAGTTATCTTAATTGCACAAAGTACTGGAAGCACCCCGAGCAATCGTTCCTAATTTTATTACTTTCAAATTTTGGTAGAAGTTTATTCCTTTATAATTCACTTCATCGGGACAATTTGAATCCTTCTGTCTGGGAAAGATGACATTTTACGGTTTTAAAAATTAAATTAATATTTTGGCACTCGAGGAAAAACATGTTACTATTACCAAAAAAACAATATGAGAGGAAGGGAGGCAAGTTTATTCACCGCATAAGCAGAGTAACTTATTTTTCTTTTATATTTTATTAGCTTCTCTTCCATCTCCCTCTCTCCCTTTCCCTTCTTCTTCTTCTTGTCTTTCTCTCTTGAAGAAAAAGATTCTGTTTTCTAATTAAAATTCGATAATTCTTCCAGGATATGGTAATCCTGTTTGATCATTTAATTTTGTTTTTCTCTTGATAAAGTTATTGAACATTTATAATTCAATTTCTGTCACGGTAGAGCCTAACCTCTATCAAATTTGATGAAAGTTTAGACCAGATAAAAACTGCTCATTGTCGCCAATTAAGTTTGATTAAAGATGACAACGTATATATTGGCTTCTTTCTTCAATCAGAGTGACGAAGAGACATACAGAGAGACAGACATCAGCGACAATCAACCTTGGACAGAGGATATCCCCGAGAGCTGCAGCTACCGCTCTCCCGTGTTTTAAAAAAAGACCTTACGGTTAAAAAAGGCCGTTTTGATGTGTAATTAACGGTCTACAACCTTCTACGTCATCTACAGAAGATGAACAAAAGATCAGAGGTCACCCTGAAAACGTATCCAAGGCCGTGGTTCGATTTGAAAAAGGTACTTTAAACGAATTCAGACATTTTTGTTTAGTTTTGAACCATGTAAGCAGCAACTTGAGATAATTTGACCTGAATTAACAACGGCTGATTTAACAAGGCTAACATCTCAATTGCTACTCATATTCGCTATATATATATATATATATATATATATATATGTTTATTGCTATATATAGATATTTAATAAGTAACGTAAAAGAAGCAGTCAGTCTTTCACAACAAGACAAATATTTTTGAAGGTAGATCGATCCAATGCAAATATTTAAAAGGTTCGAAATAATTGCAAATCCATCCAAAATGTAGTGGTTAAACCTCTGAGAAATAACATATGACTCGTGACAATATCTTTGTTACTATTAAACTTTAAACAATTAGCGTCAATTGTTTATTTAGATCCGTTAATTGGCGAATAAAATTATTTTCGATCCGATCTTAGTCTGGATCTATAGATGTATACATTTTGATCGAATTAATCAACAAAAACAATAGAAAGTCAGCTCAATTTAAAGTTGCATGATTTTTTGGCTTTTGAATCATCATTGGTTTCATTTCATCCTACATAGCCTATACAGAAGAATAAATTTGTCCCTTGAAATAATGAAGTCACTTTTATTTGGGCAAAGAACCTTTCGAAAAATAGATTTAGATTGAAGATGGTTTTTTTAATATGAGAAATTTGAAATAATGAAAGAAAAGAACACACAATTTATAACGAAACAGAATAACTACTAGCAGTTACCCCGAACTTGAAAATCTAACATGAACAACACCAGGATGCCAATAAAAGTAATGAATGCACCATTATAACTTAGTCTAACATTTTCTTTAAACTTGCATTTATGAAACGAAATCTTTTGAAGTTGAGTTTCATTAGGGAAGGAAAGTATGTTTTCTCTTTGGAATGGTGTCGTAGAATATCAATGCTGTAGTTACTTTAGTATATGAACCAGTTCACATGAAACTGAAAGATTGATTTTGACATTGCGTATGGTTTTGTTGTAAATCTCAGCTCTCAGTTCAATTATGTGGTCTATTATACAACACGGACAAATTGACTGATTCTCTGTCATTTAATTCATCTCTTTCATTTATCTTAAGTAGCTTACTTACACAGAACTAACAGGCACTCCATCCTGGCTGCCTAAATCATAACTCCTAGTATTGTTAGGTAGCCTACTAACACAGGACGAATTGACACCCATCCTGTCAGCCTGAACCCCCTCTTCCATTACTAAAGGGTATCCCACTATCACAGGACTAACTGACACTTCATCCTGACTGAATAAATCATATCTCCCAGTATTAATAGGTAGCCTACTATCTCAGGACTAACTAACACCCATCCTGGCAGCCTAAATCACCAACTGATAGTTAGCCTTCTATAACGGGACTAACAGACACCACCCATCCTGTCAGACTACAGCATATCTCCCAGAGGTAGCCTACTATCACAGGAATAACTGATACCCATCCTGGCATGATCTCTTCCAGTATTGATAGGTAGCCTACTATCACAGGACTAACAGGCACCCATACTGACAGAATAAATCACCTCTCCCAGTACTGATAGGTAACCTATACTATCATAGCATTAACTCACACCCATCATGTCAGCCTAAATCACCTCTCCCAGTACTGATAGGTAGCCTACATCACAGGACTAACAGACACCTATCCCGACAGAATAAATCACCTCTCCCAGTACTGCTAGGTAGCCTACTACAGTAAGCCAGGACTACATGGCACATCCTGGAAGTCTAAACCTACATAGCCTATACTATCATAGCATCAACTCACACCTGTCATGTCAGCCTAAATCACCTCTCCCAGTACTGATGCATACCCCACTAAGCCAGGACTACATGACACCCATCTTATCAGTCTAAACCTACATAGCCTATACTATCATAGCATCAACTCACACCCAGTATGTCAGCCGAAATCATCTCTCTAAGTTCAAATAGCTAGCTAAGAAAATAGTGTATTAGTTGTCAATTGATCAATAGTGTTGGTGTTTTTTTGCTATTTTACGAATGTCATTCAACGCGTAACAATATAGTTTGTGTTTAAAGTATTTGCTTGCCAGTGAGACGACGTTGCGAGGCAAAAACCATCCGACTTAAATTCGAATCCATTGGACGAAGAACCTTGCTAGCAGCCTAATGGACAAAGACAGTCCTTGTATACCATTGGCATATTGGTCGTTGGCCCTTGTGCCCTAGATAGAAAGGATTAAACGTATTATAGAAGACCCTTTGAACTCACTTACGTATGGTACTAACATGCACAAAAACGAATATACTGGCGCCCCTTTCCCGAATGAGCCGAAAACATTAATAGTGCATCATGCATGAGAAAATGAAGTACAGAACACAATGTAATTCTGTGTGCACCATCAGGAAATTATTAGTTTCAACAAGTTGCAATTAAGCAATTGTTAAAAGTACAATCCAATATTATTAGTCGTTTAACATTTCCTGTCACTGGATATCTATGACATGTAAAGCTATTGCTGAGTTTTATATTAGAAAGAAAAAGAATATGATAAATAACTTGTAAAATAGTAGTTCCTCTTTACGGGCCATTGTACTTTAATCTTCAACATTTATGACTTAAAAAATACGAATATTTATTTCAGTGTTTATACCTTCTCTCTTTCGAATGAATCTATTTTGTGCAACATTACGAACATTTCAAACCGTCATACGTTCTCACAAGAAGTCATTTAATAAAGAGCCGGCCCAGGGACCGCTAGGTTCACTCTCAACCGCAGCCCCCTCCCCTCCCTCCTCCCCTTGTTATTGTGACTACCACCGAATGACCATGAGGGTGAAAGGTCAAGTGGAGGTATCACGAATCCCGTCGAAAACAAATGGGAATCTATTGTGTACACGATTCTGGTTGAGGTGGGAGCGTGGTGGCCAATTGGCTAAGGCGTCGGACTGGGGATCCAAGGATTGCTGGTTCGATTCCTGCCTAGTTCATTACGTTGTGTCCTTGGGCAAGATGCTTTATCTCACTTGCCTCTCTCCACCCAGGGGTTAAATGGGTACCTGTGAGGTAACTTGTCATTGGGCGCAGTATATAACTGCTGTCGACTGGAGGGATTGTCTCTGGGACAGGTTATCATTGACCAGGGGTAATATAACGTCTGTAAAGCGCTTTGAGACCTATCGGTGGTAAAAAGCGCTATATAAAATGCAAATATTATTATTATACTATTATGGAGGGCGGTCTATAGTGCGTATTGCGTATCTGAAAAGAGCAGCTACCACACAAGATTGTTGCCAAAAGTCCATAGTGTGATAGAGAAAGTGCAGCTTATGCAAGCACAATCCAAGACAAGATATCGACGTCACTAGTTTGTTTATCAGATGTATTCCAAATCCTTTAAAAATTCGAAGATTCAGCAATGCGCACCCCAATTGTCCACTTCACCCTCGCCAGTTAATATCCACACTGGGAAATGTACATGTCGGCTCCCCTAACTATTCTTTCTCAGGGATGTTTGCGAAGGAAGTGCGTTTCTTTTGTTGATGGAAATGCAGGTTTGGTCGGATTTATTCTTTCACATTTATGTGACTAACTGTGACCATAAGGTATAGCCTGCAGTTTGCTTAAATAGACTGCATATTCATATAGCCGATGCATTACACGACTCTTCTAAGTTTTCATTAAGATTCATGTCTTTGACAATGTATTTCATGTATTTTCTTTATTTAAGGAGGATTTACATTCTAGCAGGAGTCGTCCATCGTCTTTAAAGCAAATATCACATGACATATCACATGACATATAATTGAATATTCATGTTATGTAAGGACACTATATAAACAGCTACTCTTTAATGAAAGTAATAAACCCTTGCAAAACAGGGACATTCAAAACGTAAAACTCTACACTATATGTCTTCGGCTGGGTGAGCGCAATGCATTAGGCAATGAGGTTAATAACACATCACCCAGAAAGCAAGCTATATATAGTTAGGACTATAGACCTATACCGCTTCATGAGGACATTACAATGGATGTGTAGCCTGTGCAATAGTTTTTTGTAAATGTAGATTTTTTTTTGCGTTCTTACTTTGTGTTTAAAACATGTTGTTGACCATAGTTTACGAATCTGTCGACCCTATGGCACAGGTCATTTTGTTTCCCCCCTTCAGGATGAAAGTGATTATGAAAACTTGTGGAGAAAAGAGTTGCTATGGATTCATGCAGTCTCACTTGAAAAGTGGTGTCTGAGCAGAGATTAGAACTTCCGACACTCTGCGCTTTAAACTAGAAAACAATGTTTGATACCACTTTGGTGTCTTCAAAAACGTTGTCCGAAAAAAGTGAAACCACGAATGACCTCCTGTATATGTGACCGATGTCTCAACAGATGATTAGGGAACTGTCGACACGTGCACTTTAAACTAGAAAACAATGTTCAATACCAGTTTGGGGGTCTATAAAGAAAAAAAAGCTGTCCGGAAGATGAAACATAAATGACATTATGTGTGTTTGTGTTTGTGTTTGTGTTTGTCATTGAATGTATACTCTTCTGGTTACATGAACTTATTGTTACGCATGAGAATCATGTATTTATTACTATACTAGTACTAAGAGTGCCCATGCAACCATTCTTCTCTACGTAGATTAAGGATCCTGAGTTACGTATACTAGAAAACTAACACATCCATCACACCGTACACGGCGTACAGTCTACCCACAACCACCAAACCTCACCCTACCTCACCCTACCGTATGGAGGTATAAACCCAACCACGATCATACGACCGACCGACGAGTACACATTAATGAGTACGAGTACAGTGTAACTAATATGAGTACCAGGATGTACTTACTATACACGTCTGTTAGATACACTATATAGGGGCACCGTGTAAGGACTTCTTACAGACACCACGTAACAACACACATGTTAGCACCATTCATAGAGACAGCCTATTAACCATGGAGGCTATTAGAATTAACACCTATATTGGAACACCATCTGAATATACCCAAGTAGGGACACCAACTAAGGACACCATTCTTCCGTGCACCATTTAAAAAAGACATGGCATAAGAATGCTTAGCGACTCCGCGTGTGGATGCAATTAGAATTAACACCTATACGTTGGAACACAATGTGAATAACCCCAAGGACACCGTCTTAACGACACCACGTATAGAGACACGATATTTGGAAAACCATCCCTAGTGGCACCAACTTTGAAGGCAATTAGAATTACCACATACACTCGACCACCATGTGAAAAAAACCAAGTGGGTCTAGGAAAACATTGAAGGGATTTAAAAGTTGTAGTTTTCGACGCCGACTACGCCTCTTCCTATACATATAGTCACCTCCACAGATTTTTAGAGGTTCTGTAATTTTATGATTTTTTAACAAACATTTTCTACTTAACGAAAGCGGAAACAATTAGAAATTCGAAATGACGCCGTTATATCTCGCCATTTAGGCCTAATTCGTCTATTGACAACTAGACATACTTTAAATGTGGTAATGTTTTTCTGCTGTTTTTCGACTATATGGCATTTGACACAAATTTAAACAATGCCTAAAATGAGGGGGATTTATTGTGCCTCACCAGAAGCACTTTACTTATACATAATAGGAAATGGTGGTCCTAAGACAAACGGATTACAATTGACCACAAAATACAAGGTTTTTTTTTTTTTTTAGTTTTAGTTTGATTGGTTCTCGTTACAATAACCGAGACGGAAATAAGATTTACCGTTAGCCTTTAACACTCCTAACATAAAAATCTTCATCTTAACAATTTCTTTATTCTACAAATCCCACGTACCGGTACTTTCACTTGTTGATTTCATTTTGAACGTAAAAGTAACAGAAATTACCACTTGCATGGGTATAGAAGATAAGTAGGGAATAGAGAGGAAACAAACGAATATGATGAGAAGACTTAATGACAATATTTTGAGCTATAAAACATAAAAACATAAATTTACATGAAAAGGTTCGAACCAGAGACTTCGAAATGGGTTCGAACTTCGAACCAGTGTCCTCTATCTAGCACGTACCGTGTCCTTCTCAGACTTATATTGCCAGAGCAAGCCCTCTGACGTCACAACTTATAACAGTGTGTAACACCTCGTATACATAATCCTATGCTATAGTTTGCCGATTACGTGAAGACAAATATTCGCGATGGAAACGTTATGCCATGTCATCATAGCAAATTATTATGAAATGCTCTAGTCTCGGGGTGGGGAGGAGGTGGGGGAGGGAGGGAGGGAGGTGGTGCAGTTTAGTTGTTTCCATATCGGGTACACATAATGTAGCACAGAACGCTTTAATATTGCGGAAGTATTTGAATGGCTATTAATATTTGATTATTGAATTTGGTCATAATTTATACTGTAGGGTATTTTATTTTATTATATATAGTTTTCAATATTAATACCATACCACATTTCGCTGGATCAAAATTATACGAAATACCACGTAAAATAAGAACTTTAAACAAAGGATAACAAAATAATTAATATGTGGCGCTATTGATATAAGAAAAGCTTGGTTGAAAAGTACCGCAGTCTAGTGGTAAATTCAAAACTTAAAAAACGGAAGAAATAGTTATTTAATGTTTTACCATATTTCAGAATTATGTTTAATATTCTGCATTGTACCTTCGTGATTCACATTAAACAACAACATTGAAAGATGTTGTATGGAAGGAGTTACTCTAAAGTCTGACTCTACCTCAGACACTGAACGGAATGCAACGGGGGGGGGGGGGAGGGGAGGGGAATGGGGGACTTACTTTTCTTTTCATCTGGATCGAATCTGGACAATTTCATATCATCAGAGATCTCAGTTGAATATGTAAACAGTTATGGATCAAATTTGTGGTGTAAATTTGTTCTCTGAAATCAAAGATGATCCCGCGGATCACATCGACCTGTGATTGATTTTGATAATTTTCAATGCTAAGCGAAACCAAAACTCTCAAAACAATGCCACCCATTGTCTTTTCTATTGTTTTTTTTTATTTTTATTTTTTACAGATAATGAGATAAAGGTGACACAATGCAGTAGTGATTATGTAGTGTGTGATTATGTAGTGTGCTTGAATTGTGTGGTCACAGACTGTAGTATGTGATTAATTATAGTGTGGATATGTGGTGGGATTTTACAGTGCGATTACACTGTGTGTGAGTATGAAGTGTGGTTATATTGTGTGAGTACATAGTGTGTGATTACATAATATGTGATAGTGTAGTGTTATTGTGTTGTGTGATTACATAGTGTGAGAATGTATGGTGCGGTAATATAGTGGTTATAATCCAAATCGAACGATACACTATTTAACTGCTGATTTATATTTCATTGCAAAATTATGCCGGGGTGGTACTATAATATGCATATTTGCCTTCAGTCACAATTAATCAAATATCCCTGAAATAATACATTTCATCTGCAACAAAAGCAAATATTTCATTTAAAGTTTCACTTTTTTTATATAAATATATCTATATATATTTATTTCGCAGGACATGGACAGATATTATTTATATTAATTCAACAATAACAGCTTTTCTGTACTAAAGTGATCCAACCCTTATTTTCAAACATTCCTGTGCACCAGGAAGTTGTACACAGTGCTATACGGTAATATTTTAGAAAGACAAACTATACAGTTTCACATAATTATATGTTTGAAAATAATTCTAGACCTTCATGTGTTCATCTGCATGAACGTATCAGAGCAATTTTACCATTTAAAGTATGCCACTTTTTTTTATCAGTTTATAGACGTATGAAAAAAAAAGTTTGACACAATAATACAAAATACATGCACTGATAATATCTTTTATGTTTCTGTATTTTTGTGACAAAACTCACTTGTAATTTATCAATTCCTGTCTCCTTGAAATTACTTATTTTTGCTGGCTTGATTGCTTAAATAATTATTTGTGATATTAATGAATTTCTACTGCATAACCTCCGTTATCTTCATATTTTCATTTACTCATTTCGTCGTTTCAGTTTTTCTTCTTAATCCTAACATTTTTTCTTTCCTCACCCCCCCCCCCCCCCGCCCCATGCTCCTCCCATCCCGAAACTATCATCTTTTTAGTTTCCAATCTTGTGTGTCCTCGATCTGTTTCTGATTATTTGACACCTTATTACTTATATAGTCATTTGAATATTATATATTATTTATTTTATAAAACTAGGACTGGGTTCTTTCACGAAGCAATATCTTAGAGAAAAAGTCCTGGGTACTATAGACACGTATGAAAATATGACCAAGCGCAACGAATCCGTTTAGCCAAAGATATTTGATACATAAAACTTTGAATCTTCTTTCAAGTGTAAATTTTATCATAAAACAATTAAAAGTCATAGCTCAGTTTCGTGATTGCAAATTTAAAAATCGAGTGGTTGAGTAACCATTTAAACATTTCGAAATAATCGTTTGTTCTTTCGTCATATTTAAGGACACAGGATAATACCAACTAGTAGCATATGTAT
>JAIPMN010022013.1:0-10989 GCA_020650975.1 Apostichopus californicus | reverse complement strand
ATGACCTTCATCAGCAATACTTGGCAGTGGAATGAAAAGTACAAAATGTAACATAATGAAGTACGACGCTAAATATGTTAGTGTGATTGGCACTGATGGAATTAGTGCCAAATAAACCATGACTTTACAGGAAACGGATTAAGGAAAGAATTGGATGAACAGAGCCGAGGCTGATCAATACTCGAGCAAGCATAGTTATTAAACTCCACTTCCAATATGGATAATGTATTCCTCAACGAGAATAAGTTTCTGCTTGCAATCAAATCGGATCCATACAGTTTGCTTCAAACCTGATTTGAACTCTAGCAATCTTAAGACCTATCATCTTCCAACCTTCTCTGCCTTCTGACTAAGATCATGTGTAGTATCTGTTCCCTTTCGAAGGGAATGGTGATGCACACCTGACGATGATAACACAGTTACAGTCTCGATACAAGGGGACTGGGGTTGGGAGCGGATCAGTCGTTCGGTAGTTTGGTTATCGTGCCCAGATTCTTTCCTGGGTGACTTTTCTTAAAAAGTATCTTCCAACCTCGCTTCTCGGCCATTTTGTTAAGATCATGTGAAGTATCTTTTCCCTTTCGAGGGGAATGGTGATACACACCCGACGATGATCACACAGTCACAGTATCGATGCAAGGGGACTGGGGTTGGGAGCGGATCAGTCGTTCGGTAGTTTGGTTATCGTGCCCAGATTCTTTCCTGGGTGACTTTTCTTAAAAAGTATCTTCCAACCTCGCTTCTCGGCCTTTTGGCTAAGATCATGTGTAGTATATGTTCCCTTCTAGGGGAATCGTGATACACACCCGACGATGATCACACAGCCACAGTCCCGGTGCAAGGGCACTGGGGTTGAGAGCGGATCAGTCGTTTGGTTGTTTGGCTTTTCGTGACCAGGTTCTTTCCTGTGTGACTTTTCTTAAAAAGTATCTACCTACCTCACAATTTGCATAGCTAAGACATAACTGTCAATAATTTGGCAAAACCTATTTTATACCAGAATAATTGATAAGTCGGCTATAAGGACCATAACATTCAAAATGACACTGCTGAAGTTCCGATACACAATCAAACAATATGGAGACGCACTCCTAAACAATTTCAGAGTAATTCCTCTTTCTGATAAGAATGTTTGTGCTTGAAATGACCGCTACGAAGGACCACGAAATAGGCCTATCTAAAAAACTGCAGCTTCCTATCAGCTGGGGGTGGGGGGGGGGGGGCTCGTCCCCATGGGCGTTCCTCCTCAGCCACCTTGTACATTTTTTCCAAGGTCCCAGCCTAGATCCTTATTATGTTAAACTTCCCAATTCATTTATGTGAGAAGTACTTCATTTTGGAGATGGTTTTCAATTACCTGAAATGACCATGAAAGAACCGTTCAGAATAATATTATACCATCAAATTGTGCATGTTGAATGTAGATTTTAACTTTCAAAGCACACATTCAGTGACCATGTGCAAGTTCACAAATTTGAGGAGAAACTGTTTTTAATGTGGTCCTATATGCTATGTTGTAGGAGTATAGGCTACGTGTTAGCCTACTGTACATAACTAGTTCGAAATCCAAGTATAATACACTGCAAAATTTGTAATCAAACGTACATTTTCATAAATGCAAAAAAATGTTCTCTTCATAATTATAGATACGAAAATTCATACATATGGTCGTGGATGCAGGAAACAATATCACGTGTATAGCTGAGCTGGGTTAACATTGTCCAAACAGTTCACGCTTTGTAGAACCTCATATTACTGCCTTTTATCGAACAATTAATCAGCTTTATCATATGCAACGGAACTACATGACCATATACTTCCTATTATTTCAAATATCATTCTCATGATATTACTGTTGGTATGCATCCTTGTGGTAACCCTAGAACTTCCCTATATAGATTTTTTTTTGTTTATGAAAGCTAGCCTATAGCCTAGCCTATTGCAGGTCAAAGTTACTAGGAACTGAGCTATCATGTCTAACCGAGTAGGGACGTTGCTCGCTGCGGTATAGTGCGTTTGGACGACGATGCTTCGGGTAGTGTGCTCTGCTTCGTGATTTACGATCGTTTCTAATTCGTGGCGTAGATATAGAACATCTTGGAGTTGAGCTGGCGAACTACTATTATTTGTATGCAAGATACACTGCACGCTGGATGGGACTCTCCCGAACTCCCACTACAAGAAAACTACAATGTCAATATATATCGTACGTGTGGATTCCGAAGGTAGTGTGAAGGTCAGTGTGTCTGTTTGCCCATTTATGGTGACTATATTAGTTTGCATTGCTAGTTTAGGGTTTATTTATTCAAGACTGTGCAATATCCATTGTCTATTTAATATAGCTATGTAGATAAAAGTTCCAAGTACATAAACTACGTGGCTTTCTTTTATGTGACTTATGTGACGACCATACTACACCACAGCACGTTAGCTGGGAAGCACGTTCACAGTTGCTCTCCGTGACTTAGTAAAAAAAAAATGCACCTACGGATATTCCCATGCAGTTAAGAGTGGATTTCAGCGTTGGCCGAGGGTAACGAACACCACCAGCAATAAACTAATGGACCTTTACTATTGGACCGTGAGATCCAAGTGCATTCAGTACAACATGTTTTTATGGCGGGAAACCAACCCGGCACAAGGGTTCGTCGTGCCAGGTGCAGTAAATAAACGGCTTGGCTCGCAAATACCATAAAACTGAAGTTTGTTAATATTTAACTTGGGGAGAACTAACTTTCAATAAGCATTTACAACGTGCTTCAGATACAGATGATAAAGACACGCTGAACGGGACGCTGTTTAAACTGATCGAAATTAGAAATTCTTCAGACATGAGCCACATTTTGTAGAGGAAGGTTAACCCGTCTTAGCACAGGGTAAATGTCTAAGTGCGCGCCTTAATGAAACAGAAACTGGTTTCAGCGGAGTCCTGGGCGAAGTGTTCAACGATGGTTGCCATAGATTGAAGACGAAAAACAAGTGATTTTCGGTTTCACGAATTCAATCTTTGCCATGGTCTCTGCCTTAGTATGAAGTTCATGCCTGTATTGTACTAAGTGGCCTCAGAAATACCGGTATGACAACGGCTTTCAAGGTAAGTCATACTCAGAAAAAGTTTTGCTCAATATTCATAAGATATATCTCATTATCATTCATTAGGCTTATAACCGGCACAATTCAAACCACCATTGTTTTAACTTCATATCCCTTTCATAGACCACAAGGAAGTAGTTTTATCTCCCCTGCTACGAGTGGCTTACTAGCTCAGGCCATTTTATCAGGTTGGAAATAATTGTATGATAATCAAGTGAACCTAGATATAGTGTTCAATGTCATTACATTAGCTCATCATTTTATTTCTTCTCCTCCTTTAACATTGTAATTCGTCACACCTATACACTAACTAAAACAAAATGTAAAGTAATAGGTTGGGTTAATAGCTACGTCAGTGTATGTTTACCGCGCATTGTTCTAGTTCGGCCTATACTCATTACTTCGTGTTAGTTTCAAATCACCTATGTCTCCCCGCACGTACATACACTTTGTCGCGATATACTCAGCTGAGACTAGTATGAGCAGATGTCACTGTTAGCAAAGGTCAGCCCGCCTTCTTGTCGTACGACGCGGCTTGGGAATAACCAAACATGGGCGGAAAGAAGTCGTTCAAGCACAGGCTATCCATTACCGGCATCTGATATTGGAGAGGATAGCAAATAGTAAGTGGAAATTATGATTATTTTCTCTCTGTTTAAAGGCTCAGATTACTAGGGAAATATTGTCTCGAAAGTATGTCAGGGAAGTTAAGAATTTTTTCTCTTCTTTTCAATCAAGTTTTTTGTCTTGACAAACAGCACATAGTAGTGAAATCATTATATCTTTAATTGGCGCTGCACGAACAAATCCTATTGACTTTGAAACCTATATGTTTAATTTGTCCCAAAAGATTTAAACGGATTGTTTTTGATCGATCTAATTTTCTCGGTTTATGAATGAGTTTTAGGTATCTTGGATGGTCCAAAAACACGTGTATAGTGATACTTATCGGTGGAACACATCCCACACATGTACCATCGCCTATACCGCATAGGCTAAAAATAGGCCTACGTGGCTATTAGTTTTACATGCATAAATCACTGCGACATGTTCTTATTCCATAGCGCTATGTACGAAAATAAGCACCTTTTTAAATGTTCCATGCTTGACATATTCTTAATAATAATGTACAATAGTACAATATGGTAAATTATCTATAATCACAAGACATTTCGAATACTTCATGCATTACTGTTAACCATGCGGCACACAAGGCATGCAGCATCCATTGTAACAGATATAGCTTCGTTTATTGCGACATTTCGGTATAGGCTAGTTAATGTTCACATTGATAGCGTAGTAGGGTCTCCTCCGTGTTCTCTGGTACACAAACCAGTTCTGACAGTGTAAATTTTCTCATTTTTGTTGGGTTCACATGAATTTTCAATACAACAGTTTCATACATGATTTTCATGCTTACAAAACCGAAACATGGATTTTCCTTAACATATGCTTTATACTACATACATATAAACATATATAGAGATTGAAGGATAATATAAATTGAGGATAATGCTTGCTGCTACTATAGTCAACGAAAGAAGCATATGGCGGCAACTCCGTGGTCAAACAGATTTCATGAAGGGTTTGAGAAGGCGTCTCTTTGTCACCGCAGCTGGTAAGCACTTCAAAACCAAACAAGGCAAGTTACAAACTAATCTTTCTACTAATTCTAGTTTTAAAAAAAGTGTTTATTGCTCTACTGACATCTCTGTCGTTTCTAATATGTAAGGCAGTCCCCTTCCTCAGTGAATTCTTACCATATACGTATGTATACGATGAAAAATCCATGACCACAGAAGTCTGTATAGGCTATGGCTGCTGCCGCTGACAACTATGTTGTCTACCCTATAGTTTCCCGTCCACTGTATGGATGTAGTCCGCTATGCTAACTGTTGTCTTATTGAATAAGGAATATGGCCGAACAAATACTGTTTTTACCAACCATATTGTAATATGAACTAGAGGTTTACCCGAGCTTCTTCGTGAATATTAGTAAATTGTATAGTTGGGATATGCTTTTTCTACGAGGATATCGAAAAGGGGGATTTAGTCAGAGAGAATACAGATTAGTTGTGTGAGATTTAAGAAATTATTATAAAGATACAAATTTTATTAGAGCTTATGCAACACTACCTATTACCATTCATGTTCGTTATTATGAGTTAAAACCATTAATATATTATAGAAAAATAGAACAATATAATATAATTTGGCAATTGAAATAATTTGGCAATTGAAATCAAATTTTGTGAATTTATCTCTAGAATACAGGAGATATTGCTTGTAAACAATTTAGTAGCACGCCTCACGCCGGCTTCAACCGCTGTCCATAGGTCTGGGGATTGAGAAACGAAAACCAAGTCCCTACTAATCTAGACTTCGTGTTTGGAATCTGCAATGTAATAGACAAAGTGTGCTTTGTTACAAAGTTAATTTCTTTAGTTAAAGGAATCGACAGATGGTGTTGATTATTTACTTTTCTGTTATCTCAAGTAGGTCAGTCTAAACAACATAATCATAGAGTTATCGACTAATATCTCAAACTCAAATACAGCCTCTCCAATATTGCGATAGTTTATCTCATGAACGAGTCTCGTCAGGTCTTCACAAGTTTATGCAATAAATAAGTAGACAAAAGGCTTAAGTTGTTCTAAAAAAAAAATGAATAAAATGTAATAGAGTAAAGTTCCAATTTATTCTTTTTAGTTTCAGGAGTTAAATGAAACTAAGCAATTGTGAAAATATTGGGTCATAATGTTTCAGGGGATATGTATAAAGATAGCTTGTCAAACCATTGTATTTTCTAAGTGTCGTCGTAGCTATACTTTGATACTTTTGGTTAAAGGAGAAAATAATAATTGTTTACACCCTCTCACGTGACCGCCTGTTAACATTTATGAAACAGGCCATGTTGCCGTTTTATCGGAACGATAAGCGAGGTAATCATTAAATTATACATCTTGTTATATTTGCAACTATATGCCCTTACTGATCATATGTATTCATATTAGTTATATATAAGTTTTGTATTATTTTGCTGATATTAAATTCAAGAAATGAAAGAACTTGACAATCAAACAATGAAACAAAGAGAAAACAGATTTCATGAGTATAACGGAAAAGGAACTTTGTAATGTTAGAAAAGTTATTGAAAATGAAATATTTGAATAGCTTTGGTAGATATAAAAATTATCAATAATACAATATCTATCTGCCTAAAATAAATCATAGAGAGTACGGATAGTACTATATAGGTAACATGCTTTTATATGAATTAGTGTCGGGATTTTCTGCCTTTGAAAAGAATAATATAAATATATTAAAATTAACAGAAACAATGTGAAATGTGTTAATTCTGAGTTGAAAAATATTGAAAATACAACAGTTTTTTTTTCAACCCAAAAGTCGTTTATAATTCAACAAGTTTTGTTATTTCGACAAAAGCAGTGCGGGTTCTGGGAAACATGAATCTATCGAAAAAGTATTTTCAAAATGTTGTCTTTGAATTTTCAACCAGGGATCACTAATATAACTTTAATTCTACTACAGGCGTACTTGTAACTATATCACACACTTCCTGTTAACAGAACGCTATCGACATATTGTGAATAATACCACATGAAAAGAATCATCTACGGGGAGGTTTAGTTTTATAAGTACAACATTGATTAAATTCGCCGTAAAGATATTTTGATCACCCCTCCTTTTCTTGTTTGCGAATCAAAATAGAAATCGAAACTGTAAAAGACTAAATATTTTTAATCATTTTACATATACTCGCCCCCCTCGCCACTTCTTATTGTTCTATGATACTATTAATATACAATGATCAGTTTCGATGTATATTGTAGTCATGGTTTAATGTTTAACAGGATCTGAACATATGCTATACTGCCGCGTAAAATTTCATCCCCTCGCTTCAACCACCACTTATGCGATAAGTGGTAATAAGTAGCAGACTTTTTTAGGTATATCAATATTTAACTTTCAACTATGAAACAAGGTTTCAGTTAGTAAATCTTTAATATATTATTTATGTTACTCTTATTATGATCAAATATTATATAATATTATTAATCAGTATTAATAATTAAATAATTTTGTATTGTTATTTAGGTTACATCTACGCAGTATACAACTTGTCAAGACAGCTTTTTTTATGAAGCGCAGAATGCGCTCATTTTGTCCCTGTGTGTAACGGGGTGGATGTGTATGGAAATATGGATGGATTGGGTGGATGAAAAATAACGTTTCATGACTTTGGCATCTTCTAAACTTTATGAATTCATGTTGGAATTGAAATCATTTATTTGCTCTACTGGAAATTGAATGTTTTAATAATTATGATATAATTTATCTTAGCACATTAAGAACGTTCATGTAGTCGACATTCACACAGCGATAGGGGTTCATAATCAGGATTGAATTTACATTTGAAATACAGCTAACATAGAAAGTCATGTTGTGTATTGTTCATTCTTTTCGTAATAATTAAGGTTAAAGTGAAGTATTTATGTCGGTTCTTCATAAACTACTCACTGTTCTAATACCCATTTATTTACGAAGCAATTGCTGATAAGAGAGTTAATCAATCTAATAGTTAATTCTTTATTCTTCTGAACGTCAATCCCCGTAGAGACCCAATTTTTTTTTTATAAAAAATACTCACTTAACATATCTTCACGATTGGCGAGTTAATGTCGTTGAAATATGTTACAAGTTCATTGTATGAAATAGAATGTCGTTTTTGAATAGCTTGTGACCGACGTAACCTACGTTTTCGCGCAAAAGAGAGAATTTAATCCCTTGACGAAACATATCTGTCGACATGTTAGGTTTTAGTCCTCGATTCCTGCACCGTACCTAGGACCAATTCTGTGTATAGTTTATAATTACTATATAGCCTATATACGTATTAACCGTTATAGGATGTAGAGATATATATACCCTTGTTATGTAGGCCAACAGCCATATGGTGATCGACATACGCCCTTAACAAGTTGTGGTTTGAAGTTAGATCACAATTTAGTTGATAGATGAGACGGCTTCATATAATCTTACACTGAAATTAAAAGCTGACAAAAAATTGAGGGGGAAAATATAAAAATTAACCAATATCACAAGAAAAAACGATTTTTCATTTATCACAAATTTCAAAAATTCTCAAATGATTTGTTTGCTGCTCCAAAATGTTTCTTTTAATTATTTTTTGATTAACTCTCAAAGCTTCTTCTAACTTTGAACAGAGAAAAGCTGAGTTAGAAAAAACATATCACCTATTTTCTTTGTTCTTCATTACTATACTGAAGTGGAAACGTATGAAATTTAACACTACAAAAACGAACGTTTTGGTGCACATTTTCAAACATTTTATTCAACTTGAATGATTTTCTTCCTTTTTATTTTTAATTTCAAACTGTGATAAATGCACAGGGAACGATTGGGTAGTTTCAATGTAAACGCATGGGATGACTTGTACTACATGAAAAAAATATATCTTTTCATCGTAAAATATGAACAGTGTTATTTTCAAGGTACTCCTACTATACAGACTTGTAAAACTATATATCCTTTAGATACCGTAACTGTTTGCCAAAAAAAAAAAATACATGTTTTTGGAAATACGTGAAGATAATGTCTCTCAACGCCAAAATAGCGTGTACTTTATTTAGCTTAAAATAAGTCGTCAATTGACTCGTGATCCAACAAATTAGATGTTTGTTTTTCAACAGAGACCAAACAAAAGATTGGCTATTCTAATAACAAATATTAGTTCACCATCCTTTGTTTGAAGTAGTTTTTTATGCCTCGAAAATACCGACATCGACTAAACAGAGGATCGGTATCCAACAATAACAGTTTTATCATAATCATGAACAAAAGAAATTGACGGTCAAATGGGTTCCCATTTCTCTTGGATTTATTTGCTATGCTAAAACATAACGAGACTTAATTTTGGGGGACATTTTCCATCTTTTTTATTCTTGGTTGAAGAGAGGACTGGGTTTTCTTCCAATGCATGTTATTTCAGGTATTGCCAATGTATATAAATTCGCCGCTCCAAAATTCGTTAACTGTATAGGCTAGGCTGCTAAGCCAATACACTTTGAGTACTGAGACTGGTGCAGCAACACTGGTTGAATAAAGTATATTACCATGCATGACGAGTCCTGTGCTATGAAGAATAATACTTTGTCAAAATGGACTGAAATCCCCGTCTAATTCGCCACTTAGTCTTGATACCGGCCCTGGGCATAATATTCTCGCTATAAGGTCGATTATATAGGTGCTAGGGGTGGGGGAGGGGGGGGGGACAAGACGCAAGAGAGTATTTAAATATTATGCAAGTGACATACCAACATGTCAGTTCATATTGTTCATTGTGGAGGATGAACGTGACAGGAGGGTGCAGCAATTTCTTGGTGGCACAGTTAGGGCATTTTGCGTTTGATGCTTAATGATTTCTCTCAGTGTGTTGCAACGGATTAAGTTTAATATAATCACCTTCGTTTTGTATACACTTTCTCTTGTCTTAAGTTAGCTTAAAATGGTTCAAAGCTAAAAACCAGAAAAACTTTTTTTTTTTTAATATCTGACGTGAAAATGAACTTAAAATCAGAACTATTTTAAAACCCCTCCCACTTCGAAAGAGACAACATTGAATTTTGTAAGCGCATAGCTCGAACCTTCCTCCACCCCCCCCCCCTATTTTTTTTATATCTTGAACGATTCCTGTAAGGGTTAAGGATGTTGTTGAATCAGGGCTTAGGAGTACTTACTCGAAAAGTTCAATTTTTCTTTTAACTGCACTTGGATATTATTCGAGTGACTATCATTCTCAAAATAGCCTAGAACCCGTGGCAAAATTTTATCTCCAATCATTGTTTGGCGTTTTGAAACAAGAGAAGTGTCAGTAACTACTACTTGTGGTTTATTTTAGTAGTCCTTGGGGACGAACTGTCCGACCTTATGAGGACAAGGTCATGTCACAGGTACAAGAAAATCGTGTTACTTGCTAGTTTCGTGAAACTCCAGGAATGCAATCTACACCTTTGGTTTAATCACGAGTTCGGTATAGGCTGATATACTACTATATATACATACATACATACAAACATACGTTGTAGCTTTCAAACCAGGGTGTTGGTTCAAACTTCAATGCTCTGAGCATCATACTACGTTAAGGAAGAAGTAGTAACATATCTGCCTCTAGGTACTAGTAGTAGGCTGATAGCTATGAATAGCTGAAATAGGAGAAGCGAAAATTCCAAGGGGTGTCTTACTAACTTGCTATATATATACTGCGACGACACACCTTGATCAAATTTGATTTGGCTTGGTTTAAATGTCAATAATGCGTTTAATTTCCCTCCGGGAGTTTAGTACATTGAATTCAGCAGAGATGGAAAACTTACATGGCCTATTCAAGTTAGGTTGTGAACAGAGACTTGGTATATTGTTTTAGTCAGTATGAGAGTAACCTGAAATTAAATATTAAAAATAAAAGTCGTTCGATTATAGAAAGTAAACCCTGGGGATAAAAAAAACTCTGTCACGAGTTTCAGTTAAGTATATAAATTATAATTCTAGTTTCGCTACGAAATTTCTATTGTTTAAAATGAACTTCATTATGGAAAGATAAACAACGAAAATAAACAGGTCTAACGATGCAACGTTATCTATTCCAAGTTGGATCCTAATCTAGTAGCTTGTTATTTATATTTTCAGCTTAACTTATGACGATTTAACTAGGTAACGAAAAACGAACAAAAAGGGGACGGTTTAGTTAGTAGTTACTAAAACATATATACCTGAAACCGTTTATATGTTACAGCCTACCACTGTCTATAATTTTACACTTTATACAAATTCACGCAGCTGTGTGTGTATATA
>JAIPMN010022010.1:0-11866 GCA_020650975.1 Apostichopus californicus | reverse complement strand
CAATATGGAATTGTAACATGCTGATATCGAATTGTAACATGTTGATATCGAATTGGACACTTCACTTTCTTTTTCGACATTTATGGAACGTTTGGCTCTCCGTAGACTTATGTGTATCTATTCTGGTACACTGGCTTGACGTAGCAATTAACAAATGTACCTTAGGTAGAAAAATCTGCTTCGATAATTGTTAACCCCTAAAGGCAGATCATTTAATAATTATAATTATAGGGATAAAAGTTGCTTGAAACAATCATAAGAAATTACAGAAATGTACAGAAGTAATTTTTTTCACATTCTTGCACATTAGTTCCGAAATTAGGTCATTTACTTTGTCGTGAGTTGCTATTCGAAGGAGAAAAGGGGAAAACTTAATGAACTTATCCGTACATCACTTCATGTTTAACCAAAACGTGCTGAATTCAATCGACTAATTTCCTTCCTGGTTACTCTTTCTTCAATTAATCTAAGAATCGTCCCATTGTGTCAGTAAAGTCATGAATATCTTCTTTCTAGTTCATTTTCTAATTTAATTCTTAAAAAATAAAGCACGATAATAAAACCTTTCAGCTTTAATTAGCAGTTCTCTGGCAGAACAAATTTTGCTGTTCTAGGAGTATCAGTAAAGTGAAAATCGATAACTTGATTGAAACCTAGAAATTCCAAACGAAGAGAATTCCTTAGACAGTTTCCATCGGTCGATTTGATCAATCACAGTCGCTGGTAACTTTATCTTCAAAAGTAAAAGGGTGTTTTAAGCAAAGGAGCTTTCCAATGTTTAAATGTTAAAAAAAAAGGTTTCATGCTGCTTTGCAACACAGATATTAACTATATAAGCATGCAGATTAAGAACCTTGAAAGTAGAGCAACTCAAGAAAACAAATGTTAACTCAAAGAGAATTTTACAGACTGTCGTTTCCCGCAGCAGATCGTTGCCTTATATAAGTATAACTTGCAATAAGTTATTAATAAATGAAGCTTACTATCCGAATAATATTTTGGCAAACATGACACTTAAGAAATGATAAAACGTGTTCCAACACTTTTAAGGTAACTGGAAAGGGGAACGTTTTAAAATACCCAAACTGCTGCAGTATAGTGTATACCACAATTTAGTGGACTTAATGAAGTACCATCGAGAACAGCGCCGAACACTGGGACCTATTTGGAGTCTTCGTTTTCTTGTGTATAGAACGGTAACGTATTAAAGGACGTTATAAAAATAGCTAGGTCATAGCCTATTTCCTTTTTCAATGCATTATATTTTTCTAGTGTATACAGGTTACTGTTCTCGACAGGAATAAAGCATGGAATTGTTTAAGTCGGTCCATAAATTTTAAGGTCAGTTCATCTAGATTGAGTTACTCGTACCGTTGTATTGGATTCTCTTTACAAGAGGTTGAGATAGGAGAACAAATATTTGAGCTCAATTACAACAAGTTATAGTTCCTCAGAGTATTTCGTCAATATTGTGAGCTTGAACGTGACTTCTTACACACGTCTTTGCGTGTATACTGAAACGCTAATAATATACAAAATCAAGAAGTGTCCATTCATTTCACTTTGATTGTACTCAACAAATATTGACGAATTTTATTAAATATAGATTGATGTCTTGAACAAAACAATTTCAAGATATGTAAACAGATGACCTCACTGAAATTAAAACCGCTCTCAGGAAACAGTTCTAAGGAAAAGTAAAAGAAATCACGTTGTATTTTATTTTATTTTATTTTATTAAACATGGGCTGAATATATTCAATTTGTGTACAGTATTTTATGTCTATATTAATATAACACCTTACAGGGATATGTTAGACGGTTACCCTTTTAGAGTCGGTAAACAAGCCGAGGGGAAGCATATTTTATTACAATATCACGCTACGGATTAACAATTCATTGTTGCTTACTTTCCAGATCGTTACTTACAGAAAGGATTTTGTTTGACATTTCGGGGCAGTAATATACCTGATTCGTAAATGTTTTATAAACTCCAGGAAAAAAATATTTATTAATAATTTTAATATTGAGTAAGTGTTTGGTTTGAATTATAATTCCCCGTCTTAATTTTCTGCTAACCAAAATAGCTTGAGCGGCCCTGCGATAATGATACTATATAGATGGACCAAAACCTTCTTCAGTTTATATTTTATTAAATTTCTCAGTCGAAACTTTTGGCTCGAATTTCACGATGTTTTAAGGAAATAGTTTTCAGAAACGTAGACATCTATAACAAATAAGTGCAATTTTAGTATCTAATTCTGTCTTCCTTTGGTTCCTTAAACATATATCTTTGTTTTGTTTTTTGAAAATCAGTTAGATATGTTGTGCAATAACATGCCATGCATTATTTATGGTATGCAACGTGATTCGGGTAGATATTTGACAACTAGAAATATCGTATGGCTTGCTTCTTGTTATTTCAAGCGGATGGGGGCGGGGCGGGGGCGGGGGCGGGGGCGGGGGCGGGGTGGGAGGCGGGGCGGGGCGGGAGGCGGGGCGGGGGTATCTATACTAAGACCAGTTACTACCAGAGTGCGTCATTGTTTCAAAACTGTGTGTGGAATTTGCCTATCGCTGCAATCTCCATATTCTCTAATTGTGTTAAGATTCATTTGATCATAATTCTACAAGGCTTATTATGTAAATTTTAGAACCGTACATGCATATTCTATATTCAACACATAAATCGTTTCTTATGGTAACCATGCATGACGTGTTGAATACAAATTTTTGTATTTATGTAATAGTAAAACTAGCCTATTTATTTCATTCTGCTTAACATCGCGCTGAAAGATACTTCAGATATTATTTATAACATGTCTACCCAACTTAGTAATGTCAACGACAGTATGGAAGCCCTGGGGATCTTACCCCGTTTTGTTATTTCAGGAAATGTGACGTGTTCAGCTGAATTTTGATGGCCGTAGGATAGTGTTGGTAATAATATAGTAGTGGCACTTATAACCTTACAAAAATGTAACATCATTTAATTATGTACAATGGAGCATAAATAGAGAAGTCAAGGATTCATGTGGGTTTTTTTTATCTTTTATAGTCCTACATTTTCCAAGCCATTGTAAAGTTGTCGAAAACCAGTCATAACATATGTTTTTCTTTTTTATTTCTTAACTTAGGTGGATGATTTTCTGGAAATAACTCATGTCGACCATAATCCACCTTCGACTAAGTTTTAAAGTTCCGATCGATGCCCGATAAATTTGCGAATATTTTTTTTAAACATAGCCTATACTAATCATAAACAGAAAACTGACATCAAAATGTGAACAGACATTATTGGGAGTGAGCTATATACCAAACTGGGTATATTTCTTGTTAGTAAACCCCTACAATTAAAGAGAAGCATTTGATTGCTATGTAAGCTACTTCCTACTAAGTGACAAACTGATTTAGTGGATAGCAGTACTGATCTGGGTAAAATATTGCTTGCTACTTGAGTTAGCATGCAGACTTGAAGTTTTTTATGTGTATGTGTGCGTCTGTTTGTGTGTGCATGCGAACATTTTTTGTTGTTGAAAACTACAGACTTGTGAGAATTTCCAAGACGTTGCTTTTACAACTCCTCCCTTCATCACTAGGCAGTACTGATAATCGAATTATGCGAATATTGATAAGTGCACGGGATAAAACTGCGTTATTCAAGTGACTGTATTATTCATTCACAAGATGTCGACGGCAAATGGTTTTCAATCAAAACAGATGACACAGGTGTTTTAATTTCGATGGTCTTTGTCATGTTACTCTAAACAATGTAAATATAAGGGGAATATGCGTCCCTTTACTATTTATTCCATTAACTTCAAAGTGATTTTTGAATATCAAAACGACATGACGTGTTCTACAAAGCCGTTTTCGTGAAGTCAAGTTCTCATGTTGAAAGTCAATTCGGCAAGACTAGCACAGTTTTTACCTTGAAGTTCAGTTGAGCCTCTTCTCAAACAAGCGTGGAATATGATAGGACAGAAAATGACTAGTCGCCTCATAAATACTCGATCTAAGTATCCCTGAGTCTCCATAATATTGATGTCGTTAGTTTAGATGAATACAAGTTTATAAAGATCGCGCTGATTTCGTTCGCATTTTGAGTTTTGAGTCTTGGTATATTTCCCAGTGTGTAATATACCTAGGCCTTCATTTAATTTATGTAGCTATTTTCAGTGTAAAAAGTAATAAGGAATGCTAATAAAATTAATTCAGTTATTGCATATGCAACTACCACCACTCATGTCAAATCAAACATTTATAAGAAAAGTAAACATTATACCAAGGACCTTAATTGATTGGGTAATTTCATTTTTAGACTTACTCAAGTCTTCTTTTACAAAATGGTGATCTCCCAATCAGACTCCAATTTTAGGTAAGAATTGTCTTTATAATTATCATTTCCATAGCATAGGTTAGTCATGATTGTAGAATTTCTCTTTGATTTAACACAAAAGCCTACAGTATAAAGCTAATGATTTACCTTGATTTTAGCTAATTCTTACATCTTACATTACCTATATCCGCAAGCAAATACTTATCCCATTTTGTAATCTTTCAAACGCAAACCGCAGACTGCTTAAATATCAATTTATCAGTATACTATACAATAATGTTTGTTATTTTATTTTGTTTTCCGTCAACTCTTTCTTTTCTCCTGTAAAATATATGAAAATATATTGTTCTTTTCCTTAGAAAAATCATTTCAAATTTGAAATGTGAATAAATTAATAAACAATGTGAAGATAGGTAAACTTACAACTCGTTCAACATCGGCATCTCCTTGAATGTTCCGTCTTCGATGAAGGATACTTCATTGTTTTGAAGATCTCTGAAACGAAACCGTTGAAGTAATATGCATTTGAAGACCACCGCATATAAACAGTAAAATATAAAAATATGGATAGAACTTTTAATAGTAAAATAAATCGTAGCTCTCTTAATTTTCTTTCCTTAAACATTAATGAAATGTTTACCACTTTAACTTTTATGTGTTAAATATCTCTATAGACCGTGGATATATAGGCTATGTCTGTATAATACGTCAGAGGGCGTTTGATGCAAACTTTTCCTGTCGTTTGTTGTTGTTTTTGTTTTGTTTTGTTTTGTTTATTTTTAATCCTAAAGTTGCAATATTGGATGTCTGAAATTAGTATGTACCGTACTTAATCATATTTTATTAATTTCATTGTTCTAAAATGGAGAATTGAACAATCAAAGTGCCCTCCATCTGAAATTATTATGAAAATATAATTCTCATGAATTCGTGTGTTAATTTGAACGACAACCCGGATTTCAATAATTATCCATTCGTGTGTGTACTTGTTGGAAGTGACAACCAAACTATTCTGAAGAACTTTTCTATATAGAATTTACCGGTATCGATCTAAGGTATAGCATCCTTCTGTGGATAACTAGGTTAGCCGGATGTGCTATTGTGATTTACAAAACCTTTAAACTTCGTGTTTCTTATGAAAACAATATCTTTTGCTGCTTTCTGGACTCTCTGAATAACATATTTCATCTTTCTTTCTCTCCCTCTCTCGCTTGCTCTTCGTTTTATCATTTCCTACAATTAGAATATGTCCTACCTGGTTTCCATGGTAACATTAACTGTCACATGTTGTACCATAACAAGGAGGTTGTCTATGAAACATTGCCATTATTACAAATATGAAAAACTGGCGATAATAATGTATACTTTTTTTTCCAGGGAAGATCGTACGTAGATATAACCTTCTAATAACATTCACTTCGAGGATTTTTTTCTCTCGGGTTAACAGATATACAAACGTGAAAATATTTGATAATTTAATTTAGCGTTATTGATGTATTGGGGTATTTTTAGAAGATTTTATGCATCGCTCTTCTTCTTTTTTTCTTGTTGGGAATTAACATAAGAATTATACATGCGTAACATACTGATGTCTATAACGTACAGTATATATACCTACAGGTTGGTCAAGACACAAAAATATGAGCGAACTAACAACAACAAAAAGCAGACATTTTAATGAACTGCATTGTAAAAGTTAGCAACTGATATAGAAAGCTAATTAATGTATAGACCAAAGAAACATGAATATGTATAATGGCTCGAGTTTAGTCATTTGAAGAACTGTAGAACAGCAACCCAAAGCCTTGACATAAATCTTCAGCAAAGACTTTAAGTGTTACTGTTTAATATCATACAATTCTTGCTTTGATAAATGTCCCCAAAACTGCAGTTTTATTGGAGATGTTGCTACCACCTTCTTTTCGACAAAATGTACCATGATCATATTTCAGTCTAGATGTAACAATCGACGTATGTTCATGCTATATTGATGTTAAGATGGGTGCGCAGTAAGTATTTATGGTTTTAGCATGTTTTGGCTAAATAATTTTCGCAGGGGAGGGGGAGGGAACAGAGGAGGGAAGGGAGGAGAGGGAGGGGAGGGGGAGAGGAGTGGGTGTTCAAATCAATTTATCCTTTGGTTAATGCTTGCAGCGTTGCGTGTAATGCATATTCGAACAAAGGGGCTTCTCGTTCTAAGATAGACGAGTTCTAAAGCCTGTTTAACCTCGTTTTATGCTGGTTTATGAAATGTCCGGTTTAAATATAAATTCTTTAATTTTAATAAATTAGTATGATAAAAACGAGATGATGATATATATATATATAAGCTATAGTTGTTTAAATTTGACTATTTAGGAATTCTGTGAAGATGATAACGTTGTAGAGTATATAGGGTTACATACCTATACTTTATGTAACATTGTTTATCCTGTCGGAGAAGTCAGCTATCAATATTTCTCAGAAGTTATTGATCAAACTTTTACATTTCCTAGATATTGTTTCGAAAAGTATTTTTGAATAAGATACAAAGGCAAAAATTAAACCAATATAGGCTACCAGCTTTAATATCATTGACTCACCAAAGGATATCTTACATCAAATGAATTGAGTTCTATCTTTGGTACGCCGTTTTGGAAACCTAAACCTTGAAGTGGGATTATTATTATCGGGGAAAAGTTTCGACTCAATTTGTTTAAGCTATCATCTCAACGAAATATAAATAGTTATCGCCTACAGCAACCACAAAAGAGTATTAGTCCTGATCGTTTAAGAAAAAGGCTAAAAAAAATATTCAAGCCACCGGATGAAATGTTTTGATCCGAAGAAAAAAAAAACACGTCTCTTTATGATTTACCTAAATATCGATTATTCTAATCGGATTTTTGATGGAAAAGTAATAAAATAATCGGAATCAATTCCATTTGAAAGAAAAACAAACAAATATAAGACTAGGCTGTGGAATATCTTACAATTCAAGAAGATTTCTCAGTCCCTCCATGTTGCCTTGAGTCAAAGCTTCGATTTCGTTGTGAGCAAGTACACTGTGGGAGAGAAAGAAGTTGTGCAATGAAAAGGCGTGCAGGACCAGAAGAAAATTAAGTTGATTTCTGTCAGTACAGAAAGCTAATTACTTCGTAACGTTGCTGTCTATAGCCTCTTGTATTAGAGGGCGGGCTTACCTCTGGCGTCGCCGCTAGCAACAGAATATTATTGCAACTGATGTGAGGAAACTGTCAGACTGAAAAGGTCAATAAAATCGACAGAAAGGAGAGACGCTTCACTTCGTCTGTGCTCATAGTCTCAAATTCAGGAACAGTCAAATTGTCCTACATTACGGTGAATGTACGGGGGGAATGAGTACTTCATTTAACAAGCCAGGCTACTCGTTTGGAGGAGGCCATCATTTTGATAATTGTTTTAGTGACAGAAATCCGAGAAGAGAAACAAGAGCAGGAGCTTCGATGCCTTCAGATGTAGAGACAAGTTCATGACTTTATTTGAATCATTTATACCGTATTTACAGTCCTTTTTCTTCTATTTTCTTTTATATATATATTTTTTAATGCTGGAAGTTAATGTGTGGCTTAAAAGCTTTATATATAACTTGCTTTATATATTGGGCCTGACTTTGAATATTCTACTACAGTGTTGTCAAAAAATACTAGAGAACTCAAAGATGTATTTGCGGAATTATTTCTCTCATGTATCTTTTACATAACTTAACGTGTTAATAGCGTGAGCTATCATGTCAGATTGCATAGTTTACTATATATGCCGTGGAACCTCTTTGAATATACCCGAAAGTAATGTTATACTCATTAATTGGCAATGGCTCATTAAGTAGTTATTAATTAACAATATGTAGGCTAAATTGGCATGCTATGTGCGAGAAATAATATTATATAGCTTCCATACAGATCTGTGTAGAATTTATCAGTTGAAAAAGAAACAACGCAGTTATTTTATCGAAAACTTGAATGTCATCACTTAATATGGATTATTTTAGTTTTCAATGTTGTTTCTTTTGAGTTGATTGTTAATTTCCTTAAACTTAACCACATCTATAAGAATAATTTTCATTCATTCATATGATACTACAACCCTGCGCCCATTCCAGCGCACCCTCAACTCCCCCCCCCCCCCAAAAAAAGAAACACAATCTTACAAAAACAATTTTTGCAAATATATATATATATATTTTTTTTTTAGATTTTTAGATTTTCAAATTCTAAAATACCAAACGCAAGTTGGCTGGTTATATGCCGTAGAACTCATGTATATACGAATGTAACTTACAGCTTCTTCAAATTCTCCAATGGACTAAACACTCCCGTTCTTAATTCTGAGATTTGGGCGCCAAAGAAATCTCTGTAACAAAAATATTGTAAGAAATTAGAAAACATTTGAAAAGGACGCATTTTTTTATTTTTTATATAAACTTGTCTGGTGCTATTTCTTGTCGTTTATATCTTCAGTATTAAACTTTATTCTAAACTTTCTTAATGAAATGTTTGGAGAAAGTATGAAAATATCAAGTCGAATGTAACGGCAAGCAAATGACTCAACAGAAACGAGGAGATATTTTACAAATCCTTCTTAATCTAGTTAATCTCAGGTAATAGCACAAGTTCCTGTTTAAATCCGAACAAATTAAATCATTGGCATTTTTCAAATTCCTTTATCAATAACCACAACTTTGCATATAATTTTCATAGAATGTGTGCAGTTGTAGCAAGTGCTTGCCTTTCTATTGTGTTTGGCCCATAACCGAGACAAGTTCCTGTTTAAATCTGAACATATTAAATAATTTACATGTTCTAAATTCCTTTATCAATAACCTTAAATTTGTATATGAAAATGCTAACTATTTTTTCTTTTTATCCCTTACCTCTTGTGGCATTTTTGGCTTTATATATTACATATTAGGTAAGATGTTTCGCAATAAAAATTCGACAGAATTTTTACATTCCATATTCTTAACATTGATAATCGCCGACAGTTTGTCACGGTAAGCTAAGATGTTTATGATGTACTAAAAGTAAAATTGTCATTCAATATTGCAATGAAATTTTTCAAAATAAAACAAAATTATCGATTTTTCATGACAGGAGAAGATGTCGAATATGTCTTATATTAAAAAAAATGTTTTACTTACAAGGTTTCCAGCCTTTGTAAATTAATAAAGAGCTCAGAATCCTCTAATCGTTGAATCGGATTGTGTTTAAGTAAACTGGGGAATTAAAAGTATAGTGTTAAGAACATCAATATGTTTTAAAATAAAGATAGTTGCACAATACTTTTACGAATTATATCTGGTTAATTCATATAAAATAATAAATATTGAGTTATTATGATTCGGTGGAATTATACCTTACAATGTAAGGCATTTATATAATTATATACTCTCACACAGAACGGACGTAAAATAAGACAAATTTACAAGATTAAAAGTTGTTATCTTCACAATACTTACAGTTCTTTGAGTCTACCGTTGAACAAAAAGTATTCCTTGGAGATTGAGGAGATCCTGTTGTTAGAGAGGTGCCTGGTATAAAAAAAAATTAAAAAAGAAAAGGTTGTAGGTATTCTACAGAATTTATTTGAATGCAAAATGTTGCGCCTTAGGCATGTAATACTCAATGTTTTTTCCAAGCTTATAAACAAAGTAAAAGTATTTTTCTTATCTCATCTGAAAAAAATTAAAACACAACAAACACTCGAAACGAAAAAAATAGGACTCAATGTGGAAATAAAAGTCACCGAAAATTTCGGAGAAAGTTGAAAAAACCGTCAAAGAATTATTTGAATAATGTCACCTCTAGCAAGTGACACCTAGTCTGAATTGGTCAGATCAAAGCTCCGGGTCATATATATTCTCTCTTTTAGAGCCAATATAAAAATAACATTTATTCAAATGGATCAGAAGAAAATCGATTGATTCAATTTATCGCGAAGGTTAATGTAATATCTCAATTCTTCTGACATTGAAAAGTGCCAAATGAATAAAGTGGGAAACAGCATTTTAATGCAATCTTGAATTTTACCTGTGGGAGGTTTGACTTCTACCGTTTTAATTAGATCACAACGAGTTGGGAGAATTGAATTGATCAACACGGGCTGAAGAGTTCCATTAATATAACAAAGCAAATTTTCAAGTTATTGAAATCATTTTCAAATTTAATTCTTAAAATGTGGCTACAAAGATCTTAATATGAAGGGTTTTCGTTTTACAAACTTGATTCGTAAACAAAATGTATGAAGCTTATTAACACTAAAATCCCATGACAAATTCAGTTCACTAGCTTATTTAGGCAACTGTCATAAAAATCATGCAAAAAAAATACTTATTTTTGGGAATTCCTTTTAACGTGCTTCATCACTGTGATTTGTACTTACATGATACAGTTTATTGGGACCGATTCCTTTTTTTTAAATCATTAATAACTTGTTTGTTAAGGTTCCTTTTGCTGAATACAACACTTTGGTTACTGTTAATTTTTAATAAATGACATTTTTGAATCTATTTTGAGTAAACTTATTGGGTTTGGTAAACTTATCATAAAATTGCGTCAAACAAAAGTGCTTTCAAATTTTTTGGTATTATTATATGGCCACCAAATATGGTAGAGATATTAGCGATTGATCAGCTAAGCAAACATTTCTCAATATTTACAGCAATCCACATAACACCAATAATATTATTGAAGTTCACTATTTATAACTGATAACAGTACAAGCATAACATACGCATAACATAACGATACTGCCAATCATTGGTTTTATAAGTTACTACATAATATAATGTATATAATATAATGTAAGAGGCATGATGGTATAACCATAGCCCCCTGTCCTCGAATAATGATAATATCAAACACAAAGCATACGCGGACCCGGGGAGTATAAGAGAGTTCAGCCAGGGAGCTGTTATCGAGCCCTACGTCAGGTTCAGTGTTGTTAGCCTGTGGGTTATTTTAAGCAAAGTTGGCCCAATTAGGTAGAGTACTCAGTCGCTGGTTAAATTCAGGATTCACAGTGAAGTGTAACGTTCACTGAATATTAACTAAGTGAAATTGATTTTGATCGTGCTGAAACTAGACCGTTTGTAACACTTCTGAGTAGAAACCAATGCGGATCGGTTCAGGAGTAACTTGTGTGGTTAATAACGTTATGTGTGGGGTACATTATCCACCATGTCCTTAAAGAGAATAGTGATCAATTTATAAAGTGGAGATAGCATAATAGCCCCAAAATGAAAGGGGTTCAGTCTGTTCAGCCTGTAAACTCAGAAAAGACAGAAGTGGAAAGTATATGGTATATTACCAAGCAATTATGAAACATCATTATACTTACAGCAGTTCCAATGATCTTAGCTGGCGGAAACTATCCGGATGCAAGGATCCAATTCTGTTGGACTGCAAATCTCTGAATCAAGTAAATCATAATTGTAACATCACGAATAGGACGTATTTCTCACCATTAAAAAACACTATACATGTATTACATTACATTACATTACATTAT
>JAIPMN010022007.1:0-12512 GCA_020650975.1 Apostichopus californicus | reverse complement strand
CAGTTCTACCCTTTTCCCTCTCATTTACCTTGTGGGTTTGTTGTTTTGTAGTGAGGTTCTTGAATTATTTAGTGAGCTAATTTGCCCAAATCGCTTGATTCGATGATGCCAACAAGTTGTGTCCCAATATTGGGCTGGGCCTAAACGTATATGTTACAAAAGAGTTGATGGCCTAATCCTTTGTGCAAAAAGCTGAAAGTTTTATTTATAAGGATTTTCCAATGAGGTTATCACAGACTGCCAAACCCCCCACCCCAATCCCCATCCTCCCCACTGTGATCAAAACACAAGTTCACAGGCTGTACAGTCAGTAACAATATGTAGAGTTTCCAAGTAGCTGTGTAGAATGTCCCTGGCTTTCATAGACGTCTTACTGTACCTCATCCGTTGTCCTCCTCCCGAACCCCCCCCCCCCCTCTGAAAAAATATTTCCCTTTAACAAATTGACTAATACAGTGTCTAATCTAGCATAGGTTCTACCCCATTTTCAGTTGTGTTTATTTATTTAGTTCTTTTTTATACTCTGCCATGATGTAGTTTCCTGATGCACTTCATTGGTCCCTCTTTTCCCTTTCAGAATTTAAACCAGAACCCGAGGACTTTACTACCAAAGTTCTACGGTCTCTACACCTATCAAAGCGGAGGCAGGAACATCCGAATGATTGTCATGAATAACCTATTACCATCTCATCTAAAGATGCATCAAAAGTTTGATATGAAAGGCTCAACCTTTAAAAGGAAATCGTCTAAGGTAAGGAAAAAAAACCTGAATTTAAACTGAGCAAGGAATCATCTGGATTTTATGCTCCTTTTTTCCTTTTCTAGGAGCAGCAAACCCATCCTTCATCATGATTTAAACAAAGGATGAAAAGGACAATAAAAACAACACTCCCCACCCCCCACTCCCCGACCAACCCACTAAAGTTGACAAATATTAGATTTGTGGGATTGGAAAGCACATCCGTACCTTCACAGTTCACACCCATGATTTAAGGGCGTCGGGGATCGTCACTTGCCCATCTGACAGAGGAGAATGTACCTGATATGCTGAAATCTTTCTCAAATACATGAGGGAGGGGAAGACTGTTCCCCTTTCATCATCACTGCAGTGCAGCCGGAAGTTGATTTAATACCCCATTTCCCCCCCCCATTTCCCCCCATTTTTCCCCATTTCCCCCGTTTTCCCCCCCATTTTCCCCCATTTCCCCCATTTTCTAATTAGTAAGCCAGAAATATCACATCCGCAAAACAACACATTTAAGGTAGCAATTTTTGAATAGGACAAGAGAATAATCTGGTTCCCGGTTAGCTTTTTTAAGTGGGAGCCTATAAGCCTTGCGTAGACACTCTAACCACTACTCCGTGCCTTAAAATGAAAACTCAATCAGAACCTTGCTCTGTTTAAATTGGTCTCCCAATTCCATTCTTCTAATTTCGCTGGGTTTGTGTGAAAAAAGTGAACAGCGTTTCACTTCATCTAAACGTATTGGACATTTTTGTTGGTTTTGGAAATTCACTTTTTTCTGTTTTAACGTTTTCATAATAAACAGAAAGTACTCCTCCCAAACCATATGCTTGATAAACATGAATATGGTCAACATACCGTTTAATTTTTAATCCTCCACACACCGTCGATTTTATCTTTGAACATCTTCCAATTTTCAAAATTGTACTTCCCTCCCCCCTACCCAATCTCTCTCCTGCTCTCTGCTCTTTACCAGTACGAACGCAAGAAATCGTCACCGACTCTGAAAGATTTGGACTTTATAGAGGAGGTACCCGGAGGTTTGATTCTAGACGCACCCACGTACAACGCTCTCGCAAAGACACTTCAGAGGGATTGTAGGGTGAGTTTTTGTGGTAATGTCTTTAGGAAGTCCCTATCTTCATTAGTGTTCAAGAAACAAAGGCAAACTGATATTGCTCCTTGAGTGTGGTTAGTATAAATCTAAAAAGTATCATTAAGTTAGACAATTACTATTGTATATTTCTTTTGGTGGAGGGAAGGGGTGGTGGGGGGCGGGGGGAGTGAGGGATTAGAATACCTTAAAGCTTTAGTGTAAGAGACATTATTAAGTCACTACAGTAATCTGATGAAATTGAGCTTAGCTTGTTTGCAAATGAAATGCAACCAATTCCTTTCAAATGTACTTTTCTTTTGGGTAGGACTATAGGCAAGTAGGGGGGGGGGGGTAAGATTTTCCATTCATATCTTGGCTAGAAACCCTTGGGATCTGTTTCATTCTAGAACTGTTTTGATCTCATTTTGAGGCAAATTCAATCAGTTTCTGCAACGTTATTCATTTTATTTTCCTGCTCCTAGCCACGTCAATGAAAAACAACAGAAATTGAAAGTTCTTTTTTTTTTGTTAACTTTTGTAACATTTAAATGAACATTAGAGTACTCATCAAGTCCCATATGTATTAATTTTTGTTCGTTTAAAACTTTTCTCTCCCCCCTCCCCTCCCCCCCTTTGTTTTCTTTGCAGGTTTTAGAAAGTTTTAAAATTATGGACTACAGTTTATTGGTTGCTATTCATAACTTGGACCAAGCTGACAGAGAAGCAGTAAGTCTTAAAACCCAAACCTTTTTTTCAAAAACTTCTTTCTCATTCTCTGCAAGGTCTGGACGTTTTCTTTAAAAATAGAGCTCAATCAACCTTAAACTTTGTGGATGGTGTTTTAGTCACAACAGTTGATTTTTGTTATCCAAGATATAATTGAAATGCTCTTCTGTACTGCCAAAGTTGATGGAATCAGTTTGATATTTCTTCTCTTTCTTTCTTTCTCTCATCTTCTTCTTCTTTGTGCAGAGGGGAGGTCGAACTACCCCGACTTTCAACGGAGATAATTCATCGCCTCCGCCGGAAACGCCAAAGTCTCCGGAACCGCCAAGCAACCCCGAAACACCGAGAGACTTCAGCCCCATACCTGATGACCCTTTCTCCAGAGGTTTGCTAACTTATTTGTCTCCGAATGATGATGCACCCGTTAATTATTCATTTGCTTACAAAGGTGAAAAAGTATCCCGTCTTGTACGAGTGGGCCCGTTTACAGGGACACAAATTGCGTCATAAATATGTGTTTTAGGGAGAGTAGGGGATGGGGTGTGGTTTAATTCGTGTCAGCGAATCACATCATCTTACAGAAGCATCTGGTTCTCGTTGCTAAGCGACCGCATCACCTGTCATCTTCTCTTAGTTAACGTCTTCCACAGACCTGTACGATAATGTCATCTCAATATGGATCACACAAACCTGGGAAGGTATCCACATTGGTGGAATAACTGTTGTTGCCCTCCTTCAGGCTTCAATGCAGAAGGAACAAAAATCCGGTAGAGATTCAATCAACAACAAAAAAATGAGTTAAACTATGAGTTTTGGGGACGAAATATGGTCTGCATAGTCAGACAGAAAAAAATTGAATGAAGTAAGTAAGTAAGTAAACATGGTGTGGTTATTTTATACAAGACATTTAGATCAAAGTTTAACGATTCTTCTTCAGGTCTGCCTAATAAATTGGAACGAACAAAGAGTCGCAAAGCCAAGCATACGACCACGAGAGAAGCCATTCAAGGCCAGTCTGAGACGTACATGCCGGAAACAGAAGGAGAATCGTAAGTGTGCTATTGTTCTGCCCTGGAAAGTCTTCAACCTTAAAGCAAACCCGGTTGTATAATTTCACCGTGAAAAAAGCCGTATTTCACTTCCCACGGAGCAGTGTGAAGTATGTGTGCCTTTAATAGTGGGGAAGTGTCTGCGGTGTATGATAAGTGTTTCAAAATCCTATTAATGCAACCAGTCTGTGGACTCTTATAGTATCGGAGCAGTGTATTTCTCCAAACCATAAAATAAAACTTAAAAACAATGAATAATATAAGTGTATTACTGATACAGGCAAAACAAGACATATGGATACTCTGGATAGACAGACAGACAGATAGATAGATAGAGAACCTAGTATTGATTGGATACCTCAAAGTAACAGATGGACATTTTGCATGTACCACATTTGTCTAAGTCTGTAAAATGGAATGTTACCAATTTCTTTTTACATGCAAGCCAGAACACCTTTAAGTTTTGAGGCCCACCGATGTATGAGTACAAAAATTTCACTTTGGTCAGCAAGATTCATTTCCTACCCACACCCCCCCCCCCCCAAACTCAGCTACATGGTATTATGTAAGCTTGTGGTTTTTAAAGGGCATGTTATATTCCCATCAGTGAATAAAAAGATTTCACATCCGAATCCTGTGTGGGAGAGAGGATTAAACCATGAAATGCGTGAAAAACCATTACGAGATTGAGCAAATACTGATTATCGTGCATTCCTGTCACTTTTCCACACAAATGTAATCTTGTAACCACACTGTATCTTTACTGTTGACTGTCTTGTACTAGTCTATTGAGTCTACAAGATCTAGTGCTACATATTATTAGTACTGTACACAGTTACTATGCTGTACATTGCAGTTTTAAAGCTGTGTAGAAACAAATATTTGAATGAAAGAAATGATATTGTAAATAATAAAAAAAAACAGCAGCTTGAAGAAAAGTTATCCTCATTGCCGGATCATCACAGGTGTTTAAGATGCAGATTTGGATTGTTTTCTTTAGTTGTCAATGCTTTCATATGTTCTTAATATTTTCATTTGTTCTTTTTTTTTTCCCTGTTCCTTTCAGATGTGGAGGTATTCCTGCTAAGAATTCTAAAGGAGAGAGGTTGTTATTGTTTTTAGGTATTATAGATATTCTGCAATGTTACAAGTAAGTACAAGCCTTCAGTTACAGTACAACCATTCTTAAGTTGCATCTGTTTACCCGCCCCCCTCCCCGCTCCCACCCAACCCAAGTAATTCAATTGTTATCCTTAACACATCCCTCCATGGCTCACTAAACTAATTCACAAAATTCAATTAATGAATCCATAACAATAATGCAATGTCAAAGCTCATTTGAGAATAAAAACCTACTTGGAAAGGGTTGAGCTGCTATTAATTCAAGATTCCTTCCCTTCCCCCCCCCCCATGCCCACCCAGCTTTACGACAGCATATTTATGCATAGGATTAGAACCAGTGAACTCCTGGTAATATTTGTCCTATTTTGGGCTGTCACAACCTTTTTTTTTGGAGGTTTTCCTGCAACACAAATGTAAAAAAAAAAATTCTACTTTCATTTCCAAATTTAAGCTTTACTCTCACCTCAAGTATCACCTCTCAACAGCCCTGAAGTTTTAGCCATTCCAGTATCGGTCCATGGCATCTTTTCCTTAATCATTTTTTTCCCTCTGTGCTCTCTCTTCCATCAAGGTTAAGAAAGAAATTGGAACACACGTACAAAGCATTCGTTCACGACGGCGATACGGTGTCGGTCTGTCGACCAGAGTTTTTCGCTAAGCGGTTCCAGGACTTCATGTTACAAAGAGTTTTCAAGAAATTACCAGGTAAGCGACAGCTCTCGACGACATTATTTCCGTGAAGCGTCTAAGGGTTGTGGATCCACTCGGCTTCACTTTTGTCTTCTATAACCTTTGACCCGGCCAGAGAGATGGAAATCAGTTTCAGGTCAGGGCTCAGCCCAATAAAATATTTGAGAAATTCAAATAGTTTTCTTGAACAACTTTGGTTCACCACAATTCAAACGTTATATCCACAACATTTCAGCAGATTTGGACAAATGCTCTTGGAGGAGTAGCATTTTTTACATTTTCAACAAAATTCAAAATTTATAAAATACGATTGCATGTATGAAAATTCAACTGACACAAACCACTGACAAAATTTCTTCCAAATCGAATGAAAAAATGACAAAATGGTAGTCATTCAAACACGTTAGCAAAAAGTGACTGATTTTCGTCAGAATGGCACGATCAATATAGCTTTTGAGTTTGAAAATAAGATGAAAAAGTTTGATAAAAGAAAAGGCAATTTAAGTATCTGATATTTTGTCTTAAAAATCATGTTTTACTTGAATTAGGTTAATCTTGACCTCTATGGGGCATCAAAATCTAATAGTGGTTTGAGAGAAAATATGTTAGTATTTGCTCAGCAGTGAACATTAGAATGAAAACTCATGAAGGCCAATGATTACCAATGGAGATTCACGATATCCACTGTACTAGTGCAATATTTTTCTGGCATATGTCATTTACAACAGCTGTTGTTGATTCAATGCCTTGCCATAACAGTATACTTTGGAAGGTTGGTGTTCCTGTTGACATATGCAGGCAGCACTACAGTTCCTTTAAAGATTGTATCAAGTTGCTCACTTTTGAAAAATTGTTTTTTCTTTGCCAAGCAATGATGGGTGTGATCGTAGTGTTGAGAAATTTTCACCTTCAGCTAGCATGAGCAAATTGTCATTTCAATCCGAAAAGGGGTTTAATGGGGTGAACAATATTAATGCTGAAGGATCAAGAACTTTTTGTAATCTATAATAATCTGTTTTTGTTTTCTGTTTTTCTTTTGATAATTGGCTGGGATTTGTAATCCCTTCCGTGTTTGTTACTCTTCAGAGGAAGTTGATGTTTTCTTTGGTAATGAATCATGATATATATATTTACATCTTTTTTTAATCCTTAAAAAAACAACTTCTTTTTCATCTGCAAACTTGGCTGAAATGTCTTTCAATTTCCCTGTTTAGCAAAAATATTATGCCAAAATAAGCTCTGGAGAATTTTTCTTGGCTGTTTGTGGGAGTTATTCATGACAGTTATCTCTATCACATAGATAAATTTTGATGGTTGGGTTTGTGTCTCCTTTAACGTTTTGACAGTTTAGAAACCCTTTACACGACATAAAAGAAAATAAGAGAAACAGGAGTTCAAAAGTAGTAGGGCTAACTACATGCAGGCTTAATATCATATTCGTTTTTTGTCTCAAAATCATTACATTAAAAATGGTTCAAAGGTTTCACTTGCCATCATGATCATCGCTAGACATGATTGCAAAAAACTTTAAAGTTGCAGTTCCTTTTTACAGTACGGTTAAATTTGGTTTTAACTTCAATACTTCATTTATTTATGATCAGAAATTATGGTAACTTTACATCCTCACGTTATGAGGGTGCATTGTTTTATTTTGATGACCTTATCTTTGACAATCTTTGCTTTTTGTCATCATCTTTTTCTTCTTACAAACGCGACAGAAATAATCAAAATATGCCTCTTGTTTTTCTGTCAGTACTGTTATCACATGTATACTATTTCCACATGTTCACCAGACCATCAATTTTATATAGGATCCAGTGTGTTGCATCATCGAAAAAACAATCACGTTTGTTTGCAGTCTTGTTCAGACACTGCTCGAAACATTTTGGAAAATTAAGAAGGAATCTCATTTCTCCCCTTGGAGAGAGAGCATGTGTTTGTCTATCGCTACAGTATTAAATAGCAGCGGCATAAAGCTAGAGGTTACCGGGAAATATGGGTGTGGAGCGACCTAACTTTGTTTTTCTCTGTGGTTTCAAAGATGGCGGTAAAAACCATGCATGAATTTGCAGATAACATTTTGTCTTTCCCTGCAAAGCATCCATTCTGCATGTTTCCAATTTGTTATTTTTTTGCTTTTGTTTGTATTTATACAAAAATTAAATTTATGACAAACCTTGCATTTACTATACATGAGGGGGAGAAATTGAGGCACTGTGACTTATTAGTGCATGTTTGTTCCCCGGTAACTTGTGCCTTTTTATAAAATATTCACAACTCACAATGATTCGTCCCCGATAGAATAGCAGTGTGGTATAGTTACCGTTACGGCGCCACCGCGCTTTGTAACCTCAGACAATTTTGCGAGAGTCATGAAAGTTTTGTTGTCAGTAGCCTTAAAAACAAACTGATTGATTTTGTTTCTAAATTTCTCGAAATTAAGTTATCACATTTTATTTCCACCTGAGGCCTGAATTAAACTTACATATATTTCATTGACATAATTTGTAGACAAAAGTGGTAGCTAATATATAATCTAGTGACTGGGCCCATCTACCTGCTGACTGCACAGGTTTACATAGGCAAGCAGAAATCCTTCACTAACACAACAACACACTGTGTCTAAGTTATTTCATTGGCGGCAAGTAGCCGCCTTCTTTCATAATCTATTGTTTTATTTTCAACTAATTTTTGTTAGCTCCACTATGAAATTATCCCAGGCTGTCAGTATCAAGGTTTAAACAAACTGATAGCTTCGAAGAAGATACATTTGACTTTTTAGACTGATACATATTTTTGTTCCTTGTTTTACTCCAGCCCCCAAACATTCACCATCAAAGAGGAAAGGCCAAGCAGGCTTCTACAACTCATCGAGTGGCAGGGAGAGGCGGAGAACCGGGGACTCGAATAAAGACCCCCAGAGCTTAGAGAGGGGGATTGCTCCACCCACGTCATTGGAGAAAGCTATTATTTCAGGTAGGAACCAAATATCTGTGTTAGGAGTTTGATTGCCTGCAGAAAAGGATCTTGGTAGTTGTCTAAACACCGTCATAGAATATATCAAGATGCTATAATGGTGTGCAGAGGCTACTGTAGTACATTAAGCTAAACAACCTATGGCAGGCATGAGCATTTTGCGCGAATTCACGGAATATCCGTGATTTCTTTTCTACCTCGGGGACAAATGCTATTATCCTAACACACTGTAACATACGCAAACTGGAGCCTATACCGCAATTTTTGCAAAGTTCTGTGATTTTTCTTTTACCCAAGGCTCATCACTGCTATGATGCATACTCTCATGAATATTCGTAGTGTACAATGTTCTCTGCAAATTGGCTGATATGTAGGTCACAATGGAATAAAATAGACTCATTAAAACATTAGCATCACGTGTACACGAACCTTTTAGTGACTTGAATATTTCATCAGCAACATTTGCTACCAATTTATTTTTGGAATTTCATTGAGGTCTCCAGAAAGTTTTGAAGTTTGAATAATAAGTACCTGGAAAAGTTGTCCGAGTAGTTTCCATTCAGTGTGTTAATTTGCCTTGTTCCTGTATCCTTATGATTATCTCCTTATAATTAAATTGCAAAAGCTTCTCTTCAGCAGGTGTGATCCAAACTGGTTCTATTTTAATCAATAAACAGTCTTAAGAGTATTTGTTATACACTGCATATTACTATGAAAGAGGCATGAACAGCCTACACTATCTCAAACAAGAACATACTGCTCAGTAAGAAAGTTAGCAGAATTAATCGCATAGAGAGATCGGGAGTTTAGCTTTAGTGATGATAAACTGATGTAACAGGAGTGTTGATGATACATAGAATAAGAGATGTTGCCAACAGGTTATGATTGTTGCTTGGACAATTTAAGCGTTAATGACTGTTTGTCAATTTGTCCTGGGCTAATTTTGGTCCTTTAACAATATGTTAAAATGTCTACAATTGTCTTCCCACTGATGGACATTTAAATTACCATCTAGGTCAGTGGGTTAGGGACATTGGCAGTGGCTGAGGGACATTAGGGTACTATTGGTGGCGGTAGGAGAGATCATTGTAGCAATGGTATCATCCTCTGATCGGTGCTGAGTCAATACTGAGTGCCATTCGATGTCGCCATCTGCCGGTGGCGATGACCAAAGTAGTTGCATCACTCAGACAATCATTTATCCACTGTTGAAAAATGCTATGCAAGTTACCATACAAGTGTTAAGATATGGGTAGCAGTGTTAACACAAAGGAACCGTAGCATCTTGTATGAGACAAAATTTAGAGGCTTTCAAAACTGCTACACAAATATGAACACTAAATTATGCCCTGATCACTGCTTGCCACCCCTTACCTTTAAAACATGCTTGATAAGTCGCTTCGGTCATACCTTGGTCCAATAATATCAGAAAGCAAAACTGAAGGAAGCAAATCTCCTCGTTTCGAAAAAAACCATCAAAGAAAAAGTGACACATTTTCTACACTTGTTATTGCAGGTGGTGCAAAACCGAAGACATCTCGACCAGACCTGGTACCAAGCACACCGCCAAACTCTGAGCGAGAGACAGAGCGCGAGCAGGAGAATCCCGAGGACGGGAGAAAAAGCCCCGAAACACCCCGTCAAGTGAGTCATTAAATAACTGCTGTATTTTATTAGGGAGATATTGTGAGAATGTAATTTAATCCACTGACCATAGAGGAGGGGTATCTCAATTGGCAGCCCAGGCAGGTCAAATCTGGCCCTCGAAAGATTTCAGTCTTTCCTGCGGCAAATGTTGGCCAACAGTCTCGCACGACTTGGGATATGCTGCAGACCATTCCGGGCTTGCGCTCCCTCCCTCGCTTTATCCCACACATTACTCAATCCAGGTATATTGAGATTATGGTCTTGTCTGGCCCTTTGCTCCAACCAATGTTTCCTCTAGCTGTTGTAGAAAAATCAATTGAGAACCACAATGCCATTGAGTATAAAGTACCAAAAACTGTACTAACAGGTCTACATAGCCATGAGATTTTATTCACTCTTTTGCTCTTTCAGCAAGCAAATTCACAATATCTCAACTTATAAAGAGACGTTTGTTTGGTTTTTAGACAAACTAGTAATATGACGTCAGCATAGTGGGTTGTATGTGATCCTATTCTCCATATTCATGTTCATTTCTAGAAGCCCCCCACCCCCCTCCTCTCCCCCTCTCCCATTTCACTCGGTCTCCTTTCTCTCTCATCTAAACATGTTTTTTTTTTACTTGTATGGGATGAGATTAAAGTCACCATCACATTTCTCATCCTGTTTTTTTTTTATCTGTGTGATCGGGAGGGAGGAAGGGGGATGACGGGTTAACGACTTCCATCTCGACAAAGATTGTCAAAGAGTTTATCTCTGCTACATCATAACCTCTACAAGTAAATAAATGTTGCTGAGACTTTCTCTTTCCATCATCTAGCAGCCAGAAGAAGTCAAGATAACTTCAGCCAGTGAAGTTACCACTCACTCAGAGAGAACGACCACCATTAGAACTGAGAGGGAACAAGTCACCGTACAGAGTAGTTCTGTCAACGAGACGTTTGATCTCACCCAACCGTAAGTTTGAAACAAAATCCAAAAATAAGAAGAATGACAGGGCAAAAATACAGACAGATGTTCCACAGTGCCGTTTGGACTTTCAGAGATGCCGAATTTTTTTCCAGATAGGAAAGGAAAATATCTGAAATATGTTTGTTTTGCTTCTTAGTTTTTAGTTTACTTCTTGGGCACCTACCTGTCCATTAGTGGCAGCTTGGGTAGCTTTGTTTAACTGGCAGCTCGGGTAGCTTTGTGTGAAATTGCTCTCTAGGAGCAAAAAGTTATAATATGTTCACCTTTCTGCATTTAGAAGTTAGTAATTCTGCAGTTTGGGTTGCAAGTCAGTCGAAACAAATTTTGGCGTAACAAAATATGACAGTTTTTTCTTAGAATATGGTGTTTCTGTACTTGTGTATCCTAAATCATTAAAACATTTTTTTTTTTCAAACTTTTTTGGGGGGAGTAAAATGTCTTCCAACAGTTTATTGAACCAATCTAGTGCATGGGCAATGTGGTTATGTCTCCTTATTGTAATTTATTCAAGAAATACAACCGTTGTTTCTACCTAAAGACGAAAACTATACAGTGAAAGTTTTTATAATGTAGTGTAAACTTTTATGCCTTTCAAATACCTTTAACAACATTTGTCACTGGTTTTGCTACTACCTTGATACGGTGTCTATTTAATTATTCAAGTTTCAAGCAACACCAACTTTCCTTCTTCAGTGCGTGATTACAAAGTTAAAAGATATATTTACAACCATAATTACAACAATTTTCCTCAACAATGCATTTCTACATCTGGTCTAAGTATTTCATGGTATCATAATCATGTAACATTTCTATTTCATCTCCTGTGGAATGATGCCATTGTTCACCAATAAATAAATTAATAAATATGAATTATTACTTTTGCATGTAATATCTAAAAGTAGGTATTATAGCTTCCAAAATGTTAATAAGAAGGTATACATTACAAAGAACTTTAACACTTGGTATGCAATAAAGAAGGTATGCCTCAGGTATACATAAAGTATACCTAAATATGGGTATACATTAACATACCTAACGATGGGGTAAAGGACACCTTTAATAAGGCAGGTATATATGTAAAGTGCATAGTGATACTAATACTAAATTTAATTGGTAATGGGTACACATCACATCGTACCTAAAAATAGGTATAAAGTGAGTTAACACCTACCGTGGCCATGGTAAATGTTCAGTTTCACGGCTTCCGTGAAATACATATATTTTTTAATTTTAATTTGATTTCTTTTCACGTATTTTCATAATAAACCTTTTACCCTGTTTTATCGTGAGATGGCACTTTGCTTCTTAGTTGCATGGCAGTATAGTATTTATTTTTTTTTTTTTTTTTTAGTTCCTTGATAGTTGTGCATGAAATATTTCAAATAGTATTTTCATGAAATGTTTCCCACAAAAGAACACAATGATAATATCTTTCTGGAATTTGCTAATTTTTCACACCTGTACACACCATTCATATTGAAGCTTCTCTTTA
>JAIPMN010022005.1:0-15120 GCA_020650975.1 Apostichopus californicus | reverse complement strand
AGATACATCTCTATAAACGATGCAGTAATGTTCAATCAAACTGTAGCTATGCAATCATGATGTATCTACATACATTTATAATGTAGCTATAAACATAGATGATATATCTATAATGTAGCAATATTCATATATTATCATGATGATACATCCCCTATAAACGATGCAGTAATGTTCAATCAAACTGTAGCTATGCAATCATGATGTATCTACATACATTTATAATGTAGCTATAAACTTAGATGATATATCTATAATGTAGCAATATTCATATATTATCATGAAGATACATCTCTATAAACGATGCAGTAATGTTCAATCAAACTGTAGCTATGCAATCATGATGTATCTACATACATTTATAATGTAGCTATAAACATAGATGATATATCTCTATGAACAATGATGTAGCTGTAGTCAGTCACAATGAAGCAATATAAAATCATGATGTATATTCATTTTAGTGAGAAGATCTATGGGTTTATGACTTGAAAATAAATCTCTATGATACAAAATTAACCAAACACAGCAATATCTAATGGAAAGAAGGAAGGCTATTAATCTCTGAAATACATACCAGCAATTGGTCAATGGATGAGTTTATGAAATGGATACATTGTAGTATTTTCTCCAACGGTTTGGTCTCGTCCTGAATCTGTGAGATAACCAATTATAAATTAACCAAAAAATGTTCACATTATAGTAATAGTCTTATTTCTTCAATGTCAAAGCTGTATTAACCATTAGAAGTAGAATGAAGTATTCTGAGCACCACTCCTTCCAGAAAGATCAAAGTTTACAGCGAAACATTTGCACAACATACAAGCATTATTTTGTGTGTTCCACATGACTTTTCTGTGCTGTTGAGGTACAAATTCATTCATTTATTTGTTTTATCGCCAATTTTGTACAATGGGAAAGGAAGTCTCCTATAAAGTCTTATAAAGACTTAACAAGGTAGGAGACTCCCTGGGAGAAAAGAAAAGAAAAATGTACAAATATATATAATACAGTATATACATAAGGATTAAACATACAGTAATAATATCCTAATGATGCTGAGATGGATACGTAAATAGATTATATAATACTAGTACAAGTTCATAAATTCCTTTTTCAAATGTCTAGTTAAAGTGGGTTTTGAAGTTATAGACTTTTTTGATAGATCATTCCAAATTTGTATTGCTCTATTACGAAGACCGAATTTCCCTATGTTACTATGGTAAATATTGCAATGAGCATTGTCGGCTTGTCTTGTGTGATGGTTATGTAAGACTCTGTTACTACATATTAAGTCATTAAAAGTGACTGGCAGTAATCCATTCCATGCTCTGTAAGCAAAGGTAGCACATTGAACACATTGAACACATTGAACACCATTGAACACATGTTCAATGGTTTGCATTCTTTATCAATTAATACTCTGAACTATCACATAGGCGCATGCAAGTGAAATGTTACACACAGGAGAAGAACCACAACGAATATTAAATTCATACAATGCTTTTCAATTTTCTACTTTCAAATATGATGAAAGTCTTAGCCTAAAAAAACTTAGGAGAACATTTTTTAAGAAAAGAACGAATGGTGGTAGCTGAGAAAAACAATGTGTTTATTTCATAGTTTTTTCACAAAAAAAGATTTCTGGAATTATATGAACAACAATGTTGCTTATATCGTTTACATTCCTACCAATAAAACAGAAAACCGGTCAAAACATGTCATTGAAAATTAGGCTACAATCAACTCCAAATTCTGCGTTTAACATTTGTTGTTAAATCTAATATGAAATCATATAATATAAAATCATAGAAAAATGACTTCACACCTCCCCCCTCCTTACCTCAGCCAATAGAGGGGGCAAAGAGAGGATGTTTTCAGCTGCATGAAGCGAGTCTTCCAGCTTAACCAACGGACCATCCTTGACGACAACATTCTTGTACAACCCATCTTCTGAACCTTAAAATACGAGGAAATAGAACATTAAGGTATGTAGAGAAAGTATCGGTGAAATGTAGCGATAATTGGGTAATATGATAATTTGGTGGTGCATGGGCCTTGCATCCTCCACGAAATCTCAGAAGAATTCTCATCAAAACGTAATTTTGGAGTAACGGACACGAGTCATCGAGGATATGCGTATACATTCCAATTTGCGAAGGTCATGTGACGAATGAGTGTATTACGATTCGTTGATGTATTTAAAGGTTTTTCAGAAAGCTAATCAATGAAGATGAGACATTTACGAAACAGTATGATTTGTATGAAGCGCAAAGTGGACTTTACAGAACAAATGAGGGCGCTTCTCGAGTGACCTTCAGAATATCCGCATAATGTGAATGTATACAGCTGTACTCTACAATGAACAGGTGCTTTTTATTATTTCTAACCAGGTTGTGTAATATGCATGGCAACAATACTAGCCCTTCCATTAAACTAAGATATCTCTATATCAAAAAATAGTTTCATCCAATCCAGTAAACTTTATGCATGACAAAGTTGAACTCTTATTCTTCTCATATCATCAGTGTTATGTCACTACTTTGCTACTTTTAGTATGATTTTGGCAGACTATAAGTGACACACTATTTTTCAAGGCATTTATTACGTTTCTTTCAAATGGTTGACATGGTAACAAGTTCAATACCAAATGTAACCCCCATGATTATGGGTGTAATGTGGGAGAAACATTGTTTAGGGAATTGTATTTTTCATAAGAGAAAAAAAACATCAACATCAAACTTCATCGATCTAGCTTTTGGCAGAGCTTTGAAAGAACTGTAACATTTTCAAAGAATTTCATTAAAAAGGTGAAGTTAAACTTTCTCTTCAATTTTTTTTTATCATGGCCTCAGATGCATTGAACGGAAATGCCTGTACTTTTGTTATAAATAAGTAACATTTCTCTCCCGATAATGATTAAAAATGTATTTCACCGATCATTTCAGCATCCATCTTGTCAACAGCTTCCATTATGGATAGAATATGGGGTAAAACTGCCGGAGAGATGATCAGGGGCTCACTGCGACCTGTGGGGGATGAAGAACGGAAGGATTTAAAACATACATGTCGTTAATATGAACTACCCACGCACTCTACAAACGAGCAGCTGGTGGGGGACGAGATGCTGTATAGACTTTCAATTAGAACGCAAACGTTAAAACAGGGATGAGCCTGATGTAAAAAAAAAAAATCACGTAACTTTGCAAAAATTGCGGTATAGGCTCCAGTTTGCGTATGCTACAGTGTGTTATGTGTTAGGATAATAGTTTTTGCCCCACTGCAGGTTGGATATCCATAGGTAATGAAAAACATGCGAACGACAGATCAAATGATACAATTAGAAATTCAGGGAAATTGAGAGGTGTTAATCTTGGAGGTAGAAAAGAAATCACTGATATTCCACGAATTCGCAGAAAAGCTCATGCCTGTTACAAGTTCAGCCTGGTTAGCCCTGACTTGCTTCATGCCTGGAAAGGACTGGCATTTTTCCGGGTACTACAAAGTGACCAAAGCTGTCTTCCTTATCTTACTCTTCAAGCTCATTTGTAAAAGTTTATTCCTGCTGCAGATAACTCATTAAGCTAAGATGAGGAAGACAGCTGTGGTTACTTCGTAGATCAATTGATACCCGGAATATTGCCATTTTTTTTCCGGGTATAAACCACATGAGGGCTATCCAGGTTGAACTTGTAATGAAAATAACATTATCTCTGTATGAAGGTTAATTCCAGAAATCACAGACTGACTTGTTTCATGAGGACTTTATGCTCTTCCAGTTTTGCAAATCTCATATTGACTTTGAAAAATGTATAACATGATCAGTAAGTATTGCAGCTGGAAGGAACTACAAATAGAAGGGACCAACACTTGGACTCCCTGTGTCAAAATTTGGGCTTGAATGTCTGGATGGCATTTCTCTGTGACTGAGAGCTTTTCTTTTCACATAACACAAAATGACACAAATAATTAGTCACTTCTTGCTTAAACGAATTACTTTAGACATATATATACTGTCCCCCCCCTTCCCCACCCTCTCCCAGTAAGAATACGTATATAAGAATTAAAAAAAAATCACAGGATATTAAAGGATTTATCAAAGTGTCAAGATATGCTTGTTATACTTGTTATAAACTTGACCATAATTATTCAACTTTCTGATTTCGTTCCTATCGTTCTAACCTACCTTGCAGTAACTTCTGAAGCTGTTTGTGAAGGTTTTCCACCCTAGTGCTACCTCCAGATGCCATCTCTTGTAGCTCCACCTTCCCCCTCATGTTCGTCTCCTTCAGTACTCCTTTAGCTTTGGTAGCAGCTCTGGCTAGCTGGATCTCTTTGGCTAGTATTTCCTTCACCTGTCTGGCCGAGGGTGCTGAATATTCACGCTGGAACTGCTGAAGGAGTCTCTTACAGCTGTCGATAAAACAAAAGGGATGGTATGATGGCTGGGGCTGATCGCTAAGTTGCTGAAATTGTCTGCAACGTTAGATCCAGTCCATCATAGCACTTGGCAACACAAAGATGTAATTCTTTCTATAAATTTGACGATATTTATCAAATGCATCCAGCAACAGTAGAGTGAGGCAAAACAACTGAAAAAGTTTTCTGTTTTTGACAAAACAAAAGGGATGTTATGATGGATGGAGCTCATTGCTAAGTTGCTGAAATTGTCTGCATCGTTAGGACCAGACCGAATCATTATAGAATTTTGTACCTATAAAAATATATAGTTCTTTTCTTCAGATTTGATGATAATGTTAAAATGCATCCAGCAATGTTCAGCAGAAGTGAGTGAAGTCAGCACGACAATAAAAAAACTTGAAAAAGTTTTCTGTTTTTCTTAAACATTATGTCAATCATTCATCCACAAAATCTCTACTAAATAGTTGCTCTTTGATCAAATTCTTACTACCAAGAAAATTAACAGCTAAAGTGCAAACATTATAAAATGTAAAAGATTTCAAGCACAAATCAACAAGAAGATTATAACATGAAAGTAAAGGTTTTGAAGAATATCTACAATGATGACATCACTGACTACCCACTGTATGTATTTAAGATCCTCCTGCAAGCAGGAACTCGCAAAGAAGCCATCATTGGCTTATCAAAGTGGCAAGCTGACCGAAGTCAGTCTCTTACATTCATATTTAACGTCCATGATTATGAATTGTCAACAACTCTGTAACTGGACGACATACATTGATCTTGGAGTGACTCGAACCGGGGACCTTATGATTGAAAGGCACCGGCTGTGATCCACTTCCTGGGGTACCGGAAAGGTTTAGCCAGTCAAAAAGGGATTCATTCAATCAACCATATCTACTGTTAGGGACAAGATATTGCGTTAAAATTTTAAACAAGTGTGCTATATTTATTCTCTTCAATACAAGTGTTACATTGTCAGCCACCAGAATATCCAGTCTGTTCCTATGTTTGTAAAAACTTGAATTCTGGTTAACCGTGCCAGTCTGCCTGGGACAATGATCCATGCTACCATGAAAATATCAAACTTATATAAATCTAGCAAGGAAACTACAAAGATACTTACATATCTGGATTCATGTCTTGATATAACTGTTGTAACCAGCCTTGCCATACATAAATTCTGTTCTGTTCGGCAAAGTTCTCTGGAAACTACACATGAAAAAGGAAGAAAAAAGAAGAAAAAAAGAAAATCAGCAATTAATTACTTCAGCAATTACTTCTTACCATGGAAACATCTGTTACCTTGATAGCTTTAGAAGAGAACAGCTCTTAAGTTTTCAAAGAGTTGTTAGATGTAACTCCTCTATAACTTTGTCTACTACCGAATCAGCACAATTGTAATTTCTCCATTCAGTGGTTTAACATCAATAAACATATCTGCTACCCTCACATCTACAGAGAAATACAAAGTCTACCAAATACAACATGCACCCATAAAAAGATGGTATGTATGTCTTACCTTGACAGCAACAGAGCAATAGAGCTGTAGCTTCTCCATGCAATGGTTCAGTTGTTTTCTCCTTTGGTGCACTGCCTGGTTTAACTCCTGTTCTAACTTTTCATACTGAGCAACCAAGTGGCCCTGTCCAGCCCTCTGGAGGAAACCAGCAGCTGTTACATATGTTTGTTGGCCTGTAAAATAGGAGATATCCAGCAGCTAATGACATGTAAATATCAGCTAGAACTCACAACATTATTGTGTAAGTTCCTCGATACACCTGACTATGACAATTCTGTGTTGACTACGGCCAATCCAAAATGTCTTTTGCTAAGACTAACATACTTCAGCATGCAACAAATACCACTAGAGAAAAATCTGTCTAGGAATAAAGAGGTTGCTATGTTAGGCTTTATAGTTGAACTTATAACACAACCAGTTGAACATATACCACTGTAGATATTCCACTGCACATATAGTTACCTAGATCGAGTGGTTTGGAGAGGTAGGCTACGACAGCGTTCAACTGTTGACCTCTGACCGTGTCCAGAGCTAGTTTGTGCTGGAGATAGAACCTCTGTCCGTCCCTCATACGTTTGTCAATTTCGATCAGGATCTGACTCCTGGTGCTATCAATCTGTTCCACTTCCTGCCACCTGAGAAAGATAAGATTGACCTTTTACAACTGAGAGGCAATTATGAAAGATAGAGAGTAAAAAAAAACCTGTTAGCAAAACTAGCTTATCTACTGCAAAAAGCATGTGTAGGTAAAATATGTAAAAGTCAGAAAGCCTGAAGTTTCCATTCTACCAGGATCTTCTTCTTCAGAGCCTCTTAACAGTCAGCCTCTTAAAGAGAAAAATCCCGGTAGGATCGAAACTTCACGCTCTCGAACTTTTACATGAAATTGTGAAGTTATGAATTCCAGAATTACAAAATAGTCTGAAGAGATAATGTCTATTGTCTGATAATGCATCAGCCTTGCTGTAGAGTATAATCTCTATTTCTAATGAAACTGGGTATGATGTTCTGCAAGTTGCTGTGGCTTCTCCATATCCCATACTCCCCCCATGAATAGAAAGAATTATACTTGCAAAGGTTGAAAATTTAACTGCATGAAGCAATGAAAACTTCCCAAAGTTTTGCTCATGCTTTAAAGTTTAATGCATAATTAATTCCGCTAAATAAGTGAGATAATCCACGAAAGTGTCTCAAAAAATTGATGTTTCTTTATTTCACTGTGGGAATTTTGACAGTTTTCGTTAAGCATTTGTAGATTACAATTGTGATGGAAAAAGTGGTTACAATTTGACTAAAGCACACAGCGACCGCAGTGTCTATTGGTGCAGCTACAGATGTATAACACAGGATGCGAATTTAGGGAACACGCATAATGAACCGTATTCTGACATATAATATATTATAAATCCATGTCATATCTTCTTACCTGTCTTGTAAGGTGAACAGAGGATGCTTCTGTGCTTTGTCTTTCAGAGCAGCTTGAAGCAGTTCTAGCTGTTTGGAGAAATGTTCGTTGGCCTGGCTCACGTCCTCCTTCTTCTTTATGGTGCCCAGACATTCCTCTATGCCGTCTTTCAGATTCATCAGAGCTTGGTATAACTCATCTCTTACATAAAAAGAAAGCAAAATCACAAAAGGTGTTAAAATTAATACTTTTCAAATAAAAACAACTCATCTAGGGGATACAAACAAGCATTTGATTGAATCAAGATCTGATCCTCTACACCAGGGGTGGGCAACCTTATTGAATGAATGGGAGAGATATAAGGAGTGAAATATTGACTGGGCCGCACCTAACCAAAGACCTGCTGTTGATTTCGAACCTTTGTTTCCGAGGACTTTCAAGCAATAGGTGTGTGTACTTAATCTGTATTCACAAAAACATAATGTCAATACAGTACAGTTGATAATTAATGGGGATAATAAGCCTACCTGACAGCATCATTAGTGCCGATAAATTCAAAGCAGCTAGCTCGTTTATTGTGATGATGTAAAATAGATTGATTTTTTTTCTTTTCTTTAGACATCTCACAGGCCGCAAAAACATCACTGGCGGGCCGCATGTGGCCTGCGGGCCGAAGGTTGCCCACCCCAGCTCTACACTATAATCCTTATCAAAGTGTAGCTTCATTTCTTACCTAATGTTGTACCATTCTCCTTTCAGCTCTGCCACTTTGGATGAGAACAACGACCTCGTCGCCTCTCTCTCCATCTCTCTTCTCCTCTCTCCTCCGTCGGCTACAACAGGGTTCAGGTGTCCACCCCCGTAGAAGGCCCCCGCGAAGCCTCCTTCATTTCCCGTAGTCCAGTCCACCAAGGGGTCATAGACGAATGCTTCCAAGAGAGTGAGAAGGGTCTCCCTGCCCTTGCGGAGGATTTTCAGGACTTCCTCACAAGAGTATCGGAAGGCCCCCTTTGGAGATGAAATCATTTTTAAAAATTAAAAAATATGTTTTATATATGCTTTATGAGTATGACTTTTCCTTCTGAGAAAGAGCATATAATTGCTTTCTTTTGCTTTTAAATTAAGACCATATTGGTAGAGGAATTCATCTGAAAACTTAATCAGACAAAACTATATTATTCTCTCCATTTGAATTCCTACATAGTCTTGTAACTTTATCAAAACATAAATCAGAAAGTTAGCTGAACGGCTTTGTGATTCCTTGCCAAATATCAACTCATTGATTGGGAGGTTCTTACCTCGACAGGGATGTACATGTCAAGTATTTAGTTCATTAATGCATTACTTGTTTGATTCTTGTGATGCCCTAATGTCAATACAAACCTACGCTCAATTTATGACATTCATTCAAGCTTTACATAATTTTGGAATTATTTCATTTACAGAGTTTTCAAACTATGATCTCTTTCAACCTCAAAATGACCTTTAACCTCCACTTTAACAGAAAGGATTCTTGTATCAAGTTGGAATCTACCATACCACGTTAAACATTTCTCCAATTTTGAAATTTGAGAATATGCTTCTTTCCGTAATCTTCAAAACGTCTTCATCAGAAATCAACGTATGACCCACCCACTGCAAAAGTCCTCTCGAAATGAAAGGATGATGGGGGCGTTGTGGTCAAGTGGTTAAGGCAGTGGACTGGTGATCTAAGGATTACAGGTTCGAGCCCTGGCTAGATCATTGCGTTGTGTCCTTGGGCAAGGCACTTTATCTCCATTGCCTATCTTCACCCAGGTGTATAAATGGGGACTTGCGAGGTAACTTGTAAATATAGTTGCGTGCGCCGGTTTGTGGCTGCACCTTATGGGAAGTGCCCCGGGGGACACGTGGTTGTGGTGCACTGTGGTGCCCCAGGAGAGACTGATTGAATTGCGCACACTTTGGTGTGTAGGTGTGACAAGTTACCAATGACCAAGGCTAAGTTGTCAAAGCGCTACGATCTTGATGCAGCAGCGCTATATAAGTATCTAATGTATGTATGTATGATCACCCCCCTATTTAAATAATGGTACCTTATTTATGTGGATGTTATCAAGTTTAATCCACAGGAAACTTTATTTGGGATGAGTTAATATTTTCATCCCACATTCAGAAAGTAGACAGGCATCATCACATTTTAAAAGTACAAAGTCTCCCTTTTCTGGTGGTTATTTTATTCACTTTCTGTCTCTTTACCTCAATTCCTGTCAGACCTAAAGCTTGCTGTATGTTCTGTGTTAGTCTGAACGGAACACGCTCGGGGATTCGTAGATTCTTCCCTTTCTCAAAGCAGACATTGTAGTCGATGTGAACCACCTGAAAAGCAAAAATGCAAACAGAAATAGAAAATGATACCGTCGAGAGCAATAGGCTACACTCTAGAATATGAATATTAAGATGTCGTGATATTAATTTATCAATCAATTGCAGAGAGCACCATTCCTTTCTGAAAGCTCTTTGCTTCTTCATGTTTAGCACTGAATGAAGAAAATTTAATTAAAAGAAACTATTCATGAAAATATTTTCAAGAAATAATAGGAAATAATAGGAGGGGGAGGGGGGCATGGGCAGGTGGGTGCTGTACTTATGCACATGTTTACTTCTGTTCCATAATTTCCTTTCCAAAAACTTCCTTCCATAGCTCTTTACGATATGGTGAATTCAATCAACTTAGAGAAGGCCTTGTTCCATTCAGAGAACCATCCCAACTATTAAGGTGAATCTTGTTAACATAATTGACAAATATCACAGGGTATAACGATGCAGACCTCTCCAGTCAAAAAGTTGACAAGGACGTTGTCAAGGTGACGATCTCCGAGACCTATGATGTAACCGATGATGGACATCACAGCTGTAGAACGCGAGAATGATTGCGTGAGGTACCACCACTCGTTAGCGCCACCAGTAGAGCACCATAGCTCTCTGTTTGAATAAAAACCAGTTTTATCATATGTTAATAAATATTACACAACATAACCGACAAAGAAGCTAGCAACATTAAAAACGCTGAGAAGATACAACTAAAGTAGTTTTGAAAAGTCTGATAAATTGCAGCATTTTCAAAGAATTTGAAGAAAATATCTTCTGGTACTACGACTGAAAATGGGAATGCTAAAAAAAGAAGAAGTAGAATCGTCAAAAAGTAACAGAAACCTGTAACTTTCTGCAAACTGAGACAGGTAAGGACAAAGATTAATTAAAGCAAGCGAATAAAGTAAATTCATAAAAAGAAAAGAACTTGTTAATTAATTACTTTGCTAATAGGTCCTCTGGCGTCTCGTGGATTAGTTCATCTAAAACTTCGCACTGGAGACTCAAGGGCCAGTCCTTACGAGGTGTTGTAACTGACAGTCCCTAAAGATAAGAACACACGGTAATCTTATGTACTTTTGGGGTAACGGTTGGGGGATTCTCTACTTTGGAAGAAAATGCTTTCACAGGAAATGTTATCATTGTATCGGAATATGACCTACTCTTATAATGGGTCTAGTTTTTATCCCTCTATTCTGTGGGAATGTTAATTTTCCCTTCATGACAAAAGTTTGCGAGCAGTTGGGGACCTAAATTGGGAGTTCTTGTGAAAGCTGATACTGCAATCCCTGCGGTCTGATATGTTTGGGGGAGGCAAAGAGATTTATAAATCAAATAATTTCAATCCTATTCTATTCTTATTCTAAATCCTTTTTTCAATAGTACAATACATTGCCTTACATTATATAATTTGTAGATATATATTCCAAATCTCTCGCCATATTTAAGAAAATTTTAAAAACACATCTTATTAGTTTCTCAACGTGATTTTGTCACATTTATATGCTCGTGTATTTTTCTAGACTTTTACTTTTGTACAACTCTATTTTTATATGCTTATCCTTTGTTTTGTTTTCATAGGTTTTGGTCTGTTTTATAGTCTTCTCGTGTTTGTAGATTTCTGTGTTCGTATTTTACATACTGTTTAATTTTCGTTTTATGTGTTTTCTAGACTTTTTATTCCTTTGATTTCTCAGTGTTTTTATTTTTTTATTTGTTTTTGTAAAGCGCCTAGAAGCCTTTTGGTATTTGGCGCTATATTAAGAAATTATTTATTATTATTATTATTATACTACTTTGTCAATAATAATATTACTGTTTGATTGTTACCTCCTTCTTAAGAGCACTGGTTATCTTGTTGAAGTACAGCTCACTCGGTCTCATCGGTGGCTGAGCTGTGACTGTCTCTCCACCCTACCACAAAATTAGGAAATAGTAGAAAAAGGTGAGATGAGATGACAGTAATGATAAAAGAGGACTAGGGGGGTAGAGAAAACATCATCAACAATAACAACAAAAACAACAATAAAGGCAAAAAGAAACCATAGAACAATTGATTAAAAAATATATATTATATAATAAATATAAAATATATAATATTTGTAAACTGAATTCTCCAGTTGCTATTCCTAACACAGTTTATTGACCTACCATGTAACTATTTGAAATGGTTAATCCTCTTCAAAGTATCAACTGATAAAAACATGGAAATAAATTTACAAACATTTTCACTTTTATTTATTTAACGGCAAAAAATATTCCTATAAAGTAGGTTTGAGCATCTGGTCACCAATTTCTACCAAATATAATACGAAACGAATCAATCACACTAAAATGGTCATCATAACTGATAATGCTGCTTACCCTACAACCCAGAAAAATAAAATTTGTCATATTTATTTTTGTTGTCTTACCTTACTGATGGACATGCTGACTGCCTCCCTCTGTTGCCATCTCTTGTAGAGGCCGTAGAGAGCAAAGGCCCCGTCTACCCACTGGATCAGCCCGGATCTTGGTCCAAGGGGCGTGACAGAATAGTGGCACGCATGGTAAAATGAGGCATCACTCCTGATTGACAAAGTAATGTTTTAATAGATACATATCCTTTGTATATGAAGCAGTTGTTTCTTTGGGGGGGGGGCAGGTTTTTGTCAGTTTTAGCAAACCTACTGCGCACTTTTCAAAATACAGGTGGCAATGATCAAGTAAAAGACACTTTTGAATCTTTTTTTTTGTGGGCATAATTTTAAACAATTTGAATTTGAATCTAGATATAGAATGTCCGCCCAACAGTTTTTATATTATTTTGAATGTGTGCAGATTTAAAAGCAAATCAAACTAGTTTAAGGTATTTTAGCTGTTTCTTCATTACTAGAATTGACACTTGAATCAAGCTTAACGAGCCACAGCATTTGTAGAAAATGATGATACTAATAAGCTAGCTCCTTGTGGTAGGTAACATATCAAAATCAAACATGATTATGATATCTGCCAAAACAGAGCCAGCGAATACTTTATCAAGCATCGAGTCGCAAAATGCTAGGGCGAACTGGTCAAGTTATTATAAAACTGCAAAGATGTATAGCAGTGTTTTCTACACAGACACCTTATTATTTGACATGACAAATAATTCCGAGCCTTCACAACACTGCTACACACTACACACTGCACACTTCACAGCACTGTCATCATCAAATATGATTGAGCAGTAACGATATCGCTAATTAATTGCATTGAGGATGGAACTGACGTGTAAAATCTTAGAAAGTCGGCGACGACTCACTTTCTATTCCTGCCAAACATGGTGTTTACGATGGTGAGGAACTGCATGATCCGTTCGTCCAGGTGAAGATCCTCTAGGCCTTTGAAGAGGTACGTGTGCCGTTTTCCATCGCTGCCGGTGAACACCAATTTCTTAGGTTTGGTCTTGGTAGGTAGTATGTTGATAGAGTTGGACATGCTACTGATCGTCAAGACCTGCGGCAGAGAGGAAAAACTTGTGGTGTACTTTTTTCTGCTAAATATGTTTTAAATTGGATACAACACGACACCAAAATTTATATCCGACTGGTTGCATTGAAGCTTGGAGGGGGAAAATGGTTGCCTTCTTGTTGACAAGGAAACAGTGATATTTAATACTACGGGAAGAAAATGGTCAAACCCTTTACTTAATACACTTTGAATTACTACTAAAATGCATACAATAGTTAGTTATTGTAAAAGTTGTAAATTGTGTTTAAAATATTTCATGCATTACCTCTATGCTGTACATGGGGTGAGTGGGAGGGTGGGGGTGGGGGTAGGCAGGACTGGAGGGAGCTGGTTGAGTTGTTTCTACCAACTCTTATGGGGGCCACAATTGTACAGCATAGAACATATATATGCAAATGATTTAGGAATATTTGAGCTAAATGCTATACTTGAATCTAAGGGGACCCTTCCGCTTCCCCCCTCCAACCACACTCCCCCCTCCAACCACACTCCCCCTCCAACCACACTCTGCTCCACCCCCAGTGGCCAACACAATCATGATAAAATTCATTTCTGTGATACACCATCAAACTTGTTCAGTATCACTATGCATTGACTAAGATATGGTGGTTACAGTACAGTGGTAATATTTAACTTTTATTATTACAAATTCAGTATCATACATGCATTGACTTGGAGGTTTGATACCTCTCAAGGAGGTGTACAGATATCGACCAATACATGTATGGGTCCTACCTGGCCACTGTTACAGCTCAATCCAGGCAACGGTATTGGACTATCTCTGATCTCAGCCAGTTTGGGACTTATGTCAAGGAGGTGCAGGAAACTGTGAGCCCTTCTATTAGCCCTTTGGTTCAGATAGTTGTGGAACTGTCAGGAAGAAAAAATCAACCGGCAGAGAAAGGATTTTAAACTGAGAGTTTCAATTGTATGAAAACAATACAAATCATTTGACCTTTAACTAGATTGAAATTTTTTTTCTTTTAATCTTTCATTCCTGCATAGAGAGACCACGAAATACTCAAATCATGAAAATATTCCATACACCATCTCTTATTTACCAACCTGAACAGACTACAAGAAAGTTAAGTCAGGAATAACTTTCATGATTCATTTAATTTTAAGATCTGCTTGGTCACAAAAAAAAAAAAGTCTGAGTTATCTTCCAACAATGACTTGAAATGATTTATTTCTTAAACTTGCTTGGACATAATCCCAAGTATCGAGATCTGAAGTATTTTCTGTGACTCACTTGAACAGACTCCAAAAGAGCCCAAGTCTCAAATAACATGACTTATTTATCTCTCAAACTTGCTTGGACATAATACAAAGTATCTGGATCTGAAGTACTTTCCATGACTCAATTGAACAGACTCCATAAGAATCCAAGCCTCAAATACCATGACTTATTTATCTCTCAAACTTGGTTGGACAAGATACAAAATATCTGGATCTGAAGTACTTTCCATGACTCAATTGAACAGACTCCATACGAATCCAAGCCTCAAATACCATGACTTATTTATCTCTCAAACTTTCTTGGACATAATACAAAGTATCTGGATCTTGAAGTACTTTCCATGACTCATTTGAACAGACTCCATAAGAATCCAAGTCTTAAATACCATGACTTATTTATCTCTCAAACTTGTTTGGACATACAATTAAGTATCTGGATCTGAAGTACTTTCCATGACTCATTTGAACAGACTCCATACAAGCCAAAGTCTTAAATACATTCCAAGATTAATTTCTTCATGGTCTGCTTTATCAGAGTCCAAAAGTATCTAATTCTCGAATATTTATCACAACTCATCTCTCTTAAAGCAGCAATTTGCGTTGATTCTCGAGATTTTCAAATCCTAGGATATTATATGATACTATACCAATGAAGTAAACTAAGCTAACTGAAAAGTTTCAACTCAAAATA
>JAIPMN010021992.1:14350-25093 GCA_020650975.1 Apostichopus californicus | reverse complement strand
TATAAAGAACGCCCAAGCTTTACTACAATGTATAAAATAGACAAGGAATTTACATGTGTTATACGCAGGTATCAACATACGTCTTTTAGTAACTTTGTCTTGGGTGGCATGAATAGCGTCGGATAGGGTGATGGGAGGTGGTAAAGAGGGCAAGGAGAGCCAGCTGCTGAAAGGGGTGGTATATGGGGCGTTTTATTTTAAAAAGCACGCCCACGTTTTGTTACAATTTTATAAAATAGACAAGAAATTTGTATGGGTTATGCGCGGATATAAGTTTTTTAGTATGTTTTTCTTGGGTGAAATGGATGGTTTCAGATAGCGGGTTATTGTGGTAGTGGGGTATTGGGGTACGGAGGGCAAGGAGAGCCGGCTGCTGAAAGGGGGTGTTATATGGGTCGAATTAATATTTAAAAAGAACGCCAACGGTTTGTTACAACTTATAAAATAGACATGGAATTTGTATGGGTTATGCGCGGATATAAGTTTTTTAGTATGTTTTTCTTAGGTGACATGGATGGCGTCGGATAGGGGGATATGAGGGTAGTAGGGTAGGGATTCCAAGGAAAGTGGTGGTACATTGGTCTTATTTATCTTAAGAAGAACCCCCAATATTTGTTTACAATCTATAAAATAGGCAAGGGATTTGCATAGGTTATCCACATATATCAACATATGTGTCATAGTATGTTTGTCTTGAAGGGGTTGAATAGGGTGGGGGAGAGGTTAGAGAGGACAAAGGGTGCCGGTTGCTGACAAATAAATGAAGTTGAAAAACATGGATTTAATTTAGAAATCATGTTGTTTGTAATAATTGAGCGTCGTTGTGAAATTCAGTTAGGGCTGTACTTATTTCAACTAGCCCCTAACATCATTAAAAGAATTTTAGTACTGTATCATTGAAAAGAACCTGTACAGGAATTCCTAATCACTTATCTTGGTTCATTTATCCATTACGAAATTAATTAACATATCCGAATGCGGCTCAATGGTGTTATGTAATCGCTCCCGATCCTATTCCCTACATCGACCGAATCTAATGTCCCAGCTCTGGGAGGTTTTAACGATATTGTTAATGAAATTGTTTATGAAGTCAATTTGCATGGCATGATGAGACGGATACTCGTTGGTATAACGTTGTGGATCCTTATAAATTTCAGTAACCATTATATTGACAGACGACGTGCCTATAATGATGTATCACAAGTCCTGCATCGTTGGTATGTTATTAGTGTTCTTATTTATAAAGTATATTATAAATATAGCTGATGTGTATTTAAGAAACTTCAATATTCTTTCTTTGCTCTTTTGCAGTATAAAATGGTACCAGACAGGCACTGCATAGATCACATGTGCCAGGGTAAAATAATAGTATTGAAAACATTTCCCTTAGCATTTTGGTTAAGAAAGACACGACGTAAGCCACACTAGATACTATATAATATACTATGCTTATTACCCTTGATACATGGAAAGAAAAGGTCAAACTGCCATCGATGTATACTTCAAGTACTTAGCCTTTTTGGAAGTCCTAGCCACCTCAGATCCCTCGAAAATAATATATGATGCGATTTTGATAGAATGAGACCTTCATGTTTTATGTTTTTTTCATTTTCAAAACACATTTCCCTTGATATTTGGGGGTTAAGAAATAACATCTTGCGGTCACATGTTGGAAGTATGTCATTTACAAAACACTGATATTTTGATTGGTCAGTTTCAACGGAGCTCTTGGAAATGTTGCATGATACAGCAGTATCATCGGCATATTTGTAGCAGAAATGTGTGAGTTCGACCTAATTTCAACAGCATACATAGTAAATAATATAGCAGATAATGGACCCCCCCCCCCCCCGAGGCACATCAACCTTTATTTCCGATACTTCCGATAACCCTTTATCCAAATTAACTTGTGTGGACCATCCTTGAAGAAACTGTGCCAACCAATGAATAAGCCATGTTTCTTTCATAAATCGTGAAAGATCATTCATTAATTGATTTGGCAAAACAGTATTAAACGCACTTGAAAAGTCAAGTAAAGAAGACCCTTTTTTCCTTACAATCTAAATGATACACACTATCATGGATTAATAAAATGTTTGATGTCTGCAGGACATGGATTCTGCGATTGGCTTGTAACTTCCGTTCTGGAACAACAAGTGCCTTTGCATTTCTTATGTCGAGAACATTAAGGGTTAACAATCCCAATGTATGCTAACCAGGGCTGAAGGTATATCAGTTTGGTGAAGTTCATTTGGTTTGTGTGTCCATGTTTTAACTTGGCTTATTTTTCCAAAAAGTCTGGTATAACTTTCCCTTATGACCCTGGACTTCTCAGCCTGTGGAAAAAAACATCCAAGATTCTCTCATATCGAAAGGGTGCTATACAGATTTTCTAGTAATTCGATCTAAACGCCGCCACCCCACACCCCCTCCCCCACCTAACCTCCCGTCCTTTGTAGCATAGTTTTGATACTTAGTAGAAAAAACTATGCTAGTACCTTCCAAAGTTTCATGTAAAAGTATGTGACCTATATCTATGTAACTAGGTATTACCTAGCCAGATAAAAGTATAAATTAGGCTACAATAATGTTTATGAAAAGCAACTTCGCAAACAACTAAGAAAAACCGTATTCCTTTAGGGGATGTTACATTTTTAACGTTTCTTCATAGGCTATATAAAACTGAAGACTGGAGGAAGTCTAAAGTAGAAATGAGCTGTTTATTGGACTGTTAACATTCGCATTGAGAAGTGACAGAAAACCAAGATAAGTAATGTATATTACAACCCCCTCCCTCCCTCCATCCCAAGTCGCACTATGACATCACACATTGGCAAAAAAGTAGCTCCATGCCAATTTACTCCCGTACCGTGCAAGATAATGGTCTTAGATATGTTAGGGATAAGATCATCACAATGATCTCCGTTATATAATTCCATTACGATGGTTTGTGATTCCTCCCATTTAATCCTAAGGTACTGTTAGACTAACCCTAAGAATGTCTAAAAGAATTAACCTTGGTCTAGGTATTGTAGTCTTGGCGGTCACAATTACAATTTGAATGGGTTTTCATCAATTTGATTGCACCCATGGTCATCATGGTCCTGACTTACACCACGTGTTTCCTCATTTACATAACTCTAATTAAATGTACAGACACTGTTACACTGATTCAGTAGAGAAATAGCGTTACTCTACTGTCTATAGCTACTTCCGCAATAGGTACAAGCATCGAATGTATTGCAATGATAACACTAGGTTGCTATTCAGGTATACTATTGTTGACCCACAGGTCATTCCGTTTTCACGATTGAGGCTATCGTGTAGGATATACTGCATTAATTAAATAATAGATGAGGTGGAAATACTAAAGATATTACCTTCCCATAGCCCTGGGTGCTTTCAAATAACAGTTAGTTGGTTCTAAAATCAGTATGATATTGTTGTTATGTTCAACTTGTCCCAAAGAGTAATATTCGTCGTTATCCAAAAACGCAGTACCTTAGACAAATTGTGTTACTGAGTGGTTATAATGACGAATGTAGTATTCGCCAATATGTGAAACTTAACAGACGTTCGTCAAAAACCAGTCACAAATAACTAAGAAACTTCTAACCCGGCTCAATCGTATGAACTGCATACCTGAACAAACCAATGTACACACAACTCCCGGCTTTTCTTGCTGCTAACTTCTAAGTTATAAGTCTTAACATTTATGCCTGCCCAATCACTCCTAGCCCACCCCCTCCTCCCAATGTAACTCTGGTCGTGTGTATAGAGCCGTCTTGACACAAAGGCAGAGAAAACAATAAATCTGTAGTCCAATTTCTTATTTTTTTGACTGAAAGTCTCTTACCTAACGCAGAGTTTGTCCCTGTGTCCCTCCCGGTGCTTGGAGAGGTTTCCGTCTGTGCCATTATTGACCTGAAGAACAAAACTGAAATGTATGTTTCTGACGACATTGTATCATTAGCAACGAAAATTGTTAGAAACGTCATCTTAATATATTCACTCTCTCAAAAAGACCAGATGATCTTTTAACAACACTCGACTCACCAAGTCAACATCAACATATTTTTCTCTAGATTATTGTGTTGTTTTCTTTTTTATTCATTTTGTAAAATTACCGCAAACTTATCGTTTGATATGCTATAAGCTGTAACTTTTACTCCACGTAAAATCAACGTAAAAAATACCAATTTACAGGTTAACACAATAGTTCGAGGACGTTTTCGTGTTATTCTAGTCAAACAGGCAGTTATAAAAAACGGCATTTCACATAATTATTGCCTTAAAATTTGAAGTTTAAGTGTTTATTAACATTTTGTCTAAGAGTAAACGACAACCGCGGAGGTTAAAAGTTGAACGACATTAAAAGTCGTTCATGAAATGTCGCCCTCGCCACGAGTAATAACAAAGGTTAGATGTCAAAGTTATCATTGACATGTCACCCGACACAGGTTTAAATCTTACCAATGTACCGTGGTATTGAACGTTCAGATTGTGGTGATGTGTCCAGGGGTCTACTTAGAGGCCAATAATGGGTCCCGCCGAAACGTTATGGCATTATTATTATGATCATCATCATCATCATCGTCATCGTCATCGTCATCATTATCATCACCACCACCACCTCCACCACCATCACCATCACCATCATGATGATGATAATCATCATCATCACCATGATGATGATGATGATGATGATGATGATCATCATCATCATCACCATCATCATCATCATCATCATCATCATCATCATCATCATCATCATCATCATCATCATCATCATCATCATCATCATCATCATCATCATCATCATTATCATTATCATCGTCGTCATTATTATTATGGGTCTTCAGAGCGCATACTTGAACAACAAAGCTAAGGAAATGTTGATTATAGAACCGAACTTAAAGTTAGCTGTGTATTGAGGGGGAAAGGGCTACCATTTTGTCTAAAGTGAGATACTATTGTGTCAACAAAATACAAATTCAAAGTAAAATTTAACGTATATGCTTTAAGCGTGGAGTATCGTGTTGCATAGTAATACATACGTTTAAGAACTGAAAAGTATTCGCAATTAAATAGTAGACAATTTATATATGAACACATGACAGAAAGGATCGTATAATAACATTAATAGGTTTGAATGGACCTGAACAAATAATTAATATGTGTTATTTGTCATATGCTGCTTATAATATTGAATATATCCTAATTTCAACACGGCATCAGTGAGAGATTTGAGACCTGAAAGGTGTGAGACCGTAATCGTGAGAACAGAGTTTCAAGTTCTCTTAAATCCAATAAATACTTAACTAGACCTCGATAACTACTCTATTGATACCAAACACAAAAATGGTCAGTTTAGTTTTGAAGTTTGGTATGGACTAGGCCAAATCGTTAATAAACATCATTTGCGAGTCATTTTGGTTGCCATTTCTGATACTCAATGGCATTTGAAAGATCATGTACTAAACCGCTTACAGGGCATTAAGTAGTATTTCAGCCTCACTCCATATTATTACAATCTTATTTAAAGATGTCCACATGTCATCCTAAGGCATGTTATCTGATCGAGATTCTTGCAACAGTATTCCTTTCGGAAAATAAATTATTTATCATTAAACTTTGAAGTTCATAACTTCATTACCGTAATTGGGAAAATGTCTCAACTTGAGAATTACTTCAATATTTGAGTGATAGTTAAATAATCAATCAAAATTATTTCCATGACGAAATCATTTAAATGTCTCCATAAAGGATAACAATTTACATCAGGATTGCGTTTTTTTAATAAAACTGAGAAAAGTAAAATGTAAATTAACCCCAGCCCCTACCTTTATTTTGTGTTCGTCGTCACTATCAGAGTCAACGCTGCATGGTTACTCCACAATATCTTATAAGTGAGATATATGCACTTCAAGGCACATATACACACACTCCATAGCATACAAGAATGTCATTCCAAGAAATTCAATACACCCAATCCCGATTTGATACTGTTGGTTGTAGAAAACTGATTTCTTACTATCGATACTATGAATTGATTTGATGCTGTTGATAGTATTATTTGATTTGATACTGTTGATAGTATGAATCGGTTTGATACTGTTGATAGTATGAATTGATTTGATACTGTTGAAAGTATGATTTAATTTGATAATATTGAAAGTATGAATTGAATTGATACTGTTGTTTGAATTGAATATGTATATAAGAGAGCTTCGTTGTGAAGGTTTTTGATTTCACCAGGTCTTCATTACATTTGTTTATTATTGTAGGTATTAAAACAGTAAATTATGTTGTTTAATTCCATCAGTGTGTGATTAGTTGGGATTAACCCGCTATCCAAACCCGCCACTCCATTCATACCAATACACATACAATCCACTACAGTTAATAAACAAAAGTCGCCTTCCGGTTTTCACTTCTTTCAAGGTGGAATTAGTTATCCATAAATACAAATACAAATTACTATGGTTACTAAACCATAGCTTGATTTGGTGTTCACTTCATCCGGGGAGGGTTTAACCGGGGTAAACTCTCTCCCCACTTTCTCCATACAAACAAATACATATACATTTTGTTATAGTTATTAAACCCGTCGATTGTCTTTTAGTGATCCCTTCTTTTTAGTTAGCCTAGGTACACATCGGTACACATTTTTTTTAAGTTGTTGATTTAATCATTCAAACCAAATATTAAATCGGAAACATACCATTAATCTGCCAAAGTTCCCCCAAGTACCATGCTTCACACCATCCCCTCTCCATATGGAGGTGGTTACACAATTACACATATTAATAGTTCCTTTTCTTCCTGATCAACAAATTATCTAATTGTGCTTTACGTCTGATAAACTAAGCATTTGTGAAATCCAAGCAAAAAGAAGAAAGCGAAGAATTATAATATTATATTGACAAGATGGTGTCGCTATATATTTCTTCTACGAAGATTTGTCTTATAAACCGTTCAAAGGTTGATATGGTTACATATTCTTCGGTGATTAATGTTTGACTGGTAAACTACTGATAGAATTACCAGGAAACAAGTTGATTAATTGACTATATGGTTGTTAAATGTAGTTCTTTATATCAGGGTGTCCCTGGTAAACCATTATTTAGCTTTTAATATTGCAATTATAACAAAGTTTGTGTTCAAACTACAATCATTCTACTAAGCCAATTAAACCCTAATTTAACGAAATCCTCTAACGTTGATCCAGAATCTTTCCCTTTTCAATGCACATTTGACAGATTATTATATTGTGAAGGACCAGTTCAGATTTGTTTATTAAATTACTAAAGACAACGAAGTCATCAAATTTTAATTTCCAGTGAAAAATACATGAACATACATTGAATGAAAGATTTTCCTATTCAAATTCAAAGTCATATCTTTACAATATTTGAAACGATTGTGCAGCCCTGGTGTCCGTACTTTTAGTAACGAAGTGTGTGGTATGACAGTACAGGGCTTTACGTTATTACTGTCAACTGTACGTTACTTACCAGTACGATCATCACTTTGTGGGTTTATCATCCACATCAGAATCTTTGTCTAGATTCCTTTAAACAACAGAAGAAAATCACGAAAGGAGAACATACGAAAACGAAATTGAAAAATATCCAATTGACAAGATGGCGCCTTGCATATCATGTGACGTTCTAATGTTCGAACCTGAACGCTAAGTAGATCTTGTAGGATACAGTATATAGTTGTAACTGATTCCAAAGTTCATAGTTTATGAGTTTACACAGTCAAAGACTTTATTTGATCACACAAATCATATCTGATGTTTATGCCTCGTTGTGTTTATTCTGTCATATCAGCCGTTCAAAGTACCTGCTGTACGTGTACAGTATGCATTGCTCTCATATACATTATAACCACGAACATATTGGAATCTCCTGCTGTCTTTTGTCACGTGATTGCCTGTATATCATGCAAACTATGTACATAACGTACAAGTTGAGATGGCCAACAATGAATATCTCTTGACAAGAAAACGACAGATTCTCTTACTGAAAAAATGGTTATTTAAAATCAAAAAATAAATATGAAAATAGAGGAGACATAATGAGCTTAAGAGAGATTCGAATACGTATCGTTATAGGAGCACAAAGAGTCCGTGTTTCAAATTCCGTACATAAATTAAGTAAAAAAAAATAACAAATTTGTTCAAGAAAAGTTGCTCTTATTTTCCCACTTAGTTTTCCGTTGTTGATTTACTTTAGCGAGCCAGGATTTCTATGAACGAATGAACTCCGTGATAGTAAAGACGTCAGTGATTCCGCCAATTATAAATGGGTTTAGATGTTTACAAATTACTAGTAAAATCACTTGACATCACTTGAAATCACCGAGAATAATATTAAGTAGACAATTGGATGCAGGAGCGTCCAGAGACAACAGGGTTGGTTAATGATGTTACCCGACACCCTCTTTGCACATTATATATATCCCATATTTTCCAGCCCCTCCATATCATCCCCTGCCCGCAAAGTGATTGCGTGGCCCATAACTACCCCCACCCAACCCCATCTTCTCTGGTTTGGTCTGATATGATATATCAAGTGACTGAGAATCCTCTCAAGAAGACAAACGCGAGTATCAAGACAGTGAAATGGGAGCAAGTAGAGAATAGGATGTCAAATGAACAATGTTTGAGGAATTTATTTAAATGCAATCATAAAGAGTGGACAAGAATGACCATTAATTGTCTTTTCCATCCAATTTCTAGCCAATAATGATCACCTTTAGGGCAATAACCCCGATAATTGAGATGTGTAAGGTAAAGCTGATATTTTCAGTCCTCTATATCTTACATTATAAAGGTTACGTTATGGTGGTGTACATCGCCGCCACAGTCTACTCTGGTATAATATTATTTCTATCAAAGCGGATTGTTTGATCTTTATTTTATGTAAATACTACTAGAGACTTTACCAATCATGCTTGACACGGTTTACTCTTGACGTACTTAATCATATCCTTGGGCATATTGGTTTCACTGAATTGTATGTACACTACACGATGACCGCTATAAGTATAGCGAACTTTGTTCTGTCATTTACAAATGTCACACGGTTTCACAAAATATATTCCCAAATAGTAAGAAGATCGTTCATCATTCGTCCTCGTGTTTGCAAGTCTTTCGATGAGATTGCGAGATACTGCCAGATGCTAATGCAATTCAACTCGTATCGATTTCAGGACTTATGACACGCTGTTTGCACGGTAAACGTACACAAGCATACCATTTGTTACTGCATAGTCTGTATTAGATAATACACTACTCTAGAACCATGTTTGGTGCTTGATCTGACTGGTTTCAAGTTTTACTTATTTATTTCTCTGAGATGAAAATAAAAGTTATCATTCCGGGAGATACGGCCACATAACCGAAGACGTCGTACGCCCTTCAGTAGGTCAACAGACGCACACGATCAAGCACGTTATGGTAAAGTGATGGTACCGTTAAACTTAATACAGCATTCTCAAATACCAGGTTTCTGAAATACGGGTCACATTTAATAAATATGTTGACTATGATCATATATTTCGCATGGAATTGCGAAATGAGGTACTCCACGTAAAGTGAACATAAAAAATAATTATAGTTTTGATCGTACTTGTCATTTTGATTGCAATATGCCTATCCAGCGTTCTATCCAAGGGTGCTGTCGTATAGGTTCTAATCGAGTTCAGACTGTTGGTCCTACTGTGCGTGATCTGTACTGTTTACAAAACTATCCATTAAAGTAACACGATGACGTAAAAACATAACACGAACAAGCATACGAACACGCTTGGTGAATTGTTTTATGCCGACGCATTAGGCGGGTCAGGCTGTTCTCCGGGCGCCCATCATCCAGGTACTCCTAATTTCCAGTGACCCCCATTAAATAGGGACACTACGTGTTCGTTCCAATATTTTGAGCCAATGGATCACAACAGTCAGTCATGTTTATATAAGAGAGTTATTGAATTTGTGTTTACGTGTCTAAATATGTTTTATCTCCAAAAGGTTGACAAACAAATGAATTTACACATTGCTCTCAATCAGGTACAGTACATCCGACCTGCTTTATCACAGTTATGTACTTCCTTGACTCGCATTGAACTGGTAGTTCTTGAATTTAAACCAAGCATTATCGGAAATGCAAACAAATAACAAACTAAATCTAAACACAGCCTAAATTTTCTACTCAGACTATCAAGTTGATTTTTTTTCTTCAAATATATGTATTATGTCACCTTTTGTGGGCGAAATTACTTTGAACATGCATGGCCTATGATGCTCTCTCGTGCAGAAAACAAAATTGAAAATATTTAGCGGTGCTATTCGTGGCTATTGTTTAAAATACCAGGTCTAAACAGTTATAGGAAGGTTGTGTCCACTTGATTCATCGAGTTAAGCGTAAACATATACTCGAGTACACAGGTATATATTGTACTCGAGAACGAGTGCAAGTACTGAATCAAGTACAACAAGTCTGTTATGGCTACTGTATTGTAAATTACTACATTAACTGTCCGTTGCGAAATAATCCTTAACAATGCAGTCCGCTGAGCATACACGCTTGTTAACTGCGTACCGGAACAAAGGGATGTACACACAACCACTACCTTTCTTACTGCACATTTAGTTATGTCTTTAAATTTGTGTCTGCCCCCACCTGCAACATCCCACTCCCCCTCGCCCACCTCTACCCTATTCAAAAAAGTACATAT
>JAIPMN010021992.1:0-14340 GCA_020650975.1 Apostichopus californicus | reverse complement strand
ATTTGTGTCTGCCCCCACCTGCAACCTCCCCCCCCCCCCTCGCCCACCCCTACCCTATTCAAAAAAGTACATATGTTACTCTTATCTTGTGGTATAGAGTATTGTTGACACAAGGACAGAGAAAGCAAAAAAATATGTCGTCAGACTCTTTTTCTTTTGCTGAAAGTCTCTTACTTTCTGCAGGGTTCGTTCCTGTGTCCCTCCCGGTGCTTTGGGAGGGTTCCGCGTGTGCCATTATTGACCTATAGAAAAAAAACTGAAATGTAAGTTTCTGATGTCACCGTATCATTAACAACGAAAACTTTTAGAACGTCAGCTTAAAATATTCACTTCATCGAAAATACCACACGCGACTCAGCAATTTAACGTCAGAATTGTATTGTATTGTATTGTGTTTTATTTTTTTTTGGCATTTTGTAGAAGTACCATAAACTTAACCTCTGACTTGCTATAACCTGTAATTTTAACTCCGCGTAACATGAACATAAATGATAAAAATGTTGTTTTCGAGGACCAATTGTACCGTGTATAGTACCCGTAGTCTGATTATATTTTGCGTAAAGGCTAGCAGCTTTGAACACTGTATGGTTGAGGACTATGTTTTGTTAGCATTGAATTTTTCATATTTATATTACGCAATGTTTTTCCTGTCGAGAACGAGAAAGTGTCAACGTTAACGTAGTTGTTACCGTTATGGTTTACTAAAAAAAAACAAGGCTCGAACTTGCAGAAAATAATTTGTCAGTGAAAAGCAATAATGACTTAAGTTGTCCTTATCAGATATATTCGACATAAAATGAATCCTTGGTCAGTGAAAAACGTGTGCAATGAACTGAATGTATATATGATGCAATGGTTCACGCTTTACCGTCCAATTTCCGATATGAGCAGGAATTGAGCCGCCTAAGTTAAATAAGACGGTTTTCTGGTAGCATATACTAATTGTCATTTAGAAGAATCAAGAGAATTATTGCATTGATACTCCAGAGCATATACACTGTAGGCAACAGGGCCGTGGAACCGGATATCACAGTTGGCACGAAACTTTTCCTAAAATTGGAGGGCCCATTTTTGACATACATTTCACCAGACTGTGTTGTAGTTCGAGGCCAAAACGTGAAGATCCGAAACTCAGATTTATAACAAAAGGTTCGAGACCGAGATATGAAGTTCCGAGGCAGATATTTATATTAATGGTTTACTTATGCAATGTGTCAAGCATAGTTCCAATGACAAGCACATCGAGTATTTGTAACGCTAGCGTTACATGTTCAAATGTTATCCTCGAAACCAGCATTACTAAGACTAATTATGCATCCCCTACTTAACGTATCCCTTATATACAAGAGCCGCCGGATAATCAGTGAAACTGGGTAGTCTGACAGTGTGCGGGTGTACGGAATGCTATATGTATCAGACATGTCCAGAACAATATATGCATGTCCAAATTAATATAAGGTCCAAATTTATATAAATATATCCAAACTAATATAAGTATGTCTAAAAATAATATGTGCATGTCCAAAATAATATGAGAGTGTCAATAAAGTATATGAATATGTCGAATGTAACTGCTAACTTCATATTATCAGTCAACATTTTGTCGTTTGAATTCACGCCATTTCTTGCAAAATGTCCAAAACAAAATAAGCATGTCTTAAATAATATAAGCAAACCCAAATTTATATGAACATGTCTAAACTAATAAAAGAATGTCGAACAATAATAAGAGGATGCTCAAAATATTATTAGTTTGTCGAAACATTATATGAATATGTCGAGTGTAACTGCCAACTTCAACTTTTTAATGAACATTTAGGCGTTTGAAGTTACGCCAAATGTTTCAAATATCGAACTTTTTATTTTGATGTGCTGCAAACAGATACATCTATTCAAGCGAAATGTAACACAATGTACAGGTCATCCACTACCATATTAATGTATGTGTTTATACGTCGCAATTTAGCCAGTGTTACGTCGCATCGTTTAGTTGGGACGATTGAACATGTTTTCTCGAGTGCTGGTCGATTACGTTCGTGCAGGGTGTGGTGGTTCATCACTTGGACTTGAAACACTTTGGACAAAACTCCATATAGCCGAAAGCTTTCGGCGTGGATGGTTTTTGAGGATGGAAGTGGGTGCTTGGGTGAGAGACATCAATCCTGCGATAAACATGCGGTGCGCCAGTAGACATTGTACTTCATGCTCATAGGAAGGGGGAGACAAGAGAGGACAGGGACGAGACAGAGACGGAGGTGTAGTTTAGAGTTTAGAGTTTGGAGAAGGAGAGACGTGGGGAAAGGATAAGGCAAGAGGTTGGCATAAAAGTTAATACTGGAGGTTATACCTTTTTTATTTTCATGTTTGTGGGTTAGCCGGTATTGAGTTAGTGAAGCAATAAGGCTGCAAACTGGCGGAATCCGTGACTAATTTGGTGAATGAAGGTCGTGAATGAAGGCGGTGGAGGTCCCCTTTGAGAAGAGTACGGCTTTGAGGGAGGTGTTTTGGATAATTTGAATGTTTTCCTTTAGTGTGTGCAGAGAAGTTGATGGTTGCTGTGAACCTTTCTCCCAGAGTGGACGGATAATGTGTTTAAAGATTAGTAATTTAGTTTAGGGACTGCTGCCTTTCCCTTCAAGAGCTATTGGCGGAGAAGAGAGATGTTCAGCGGTTAGTGAGGAGGTTAGAGAAGCGACGGATGAGAGCAGGAGGGAAGTGAGAATGGCGGAGCTTGGCGCAAAAGCCGTTGTGCAGACTGAGTCGAATGTTCTTCAAATGCCCAGGAAGAGGTAGTAGGGTTTTCTTCTTTGAAAGCCCTCGTACACAGCCTGTATGTAGATAAGTAGTCCGTGGTGGATATATGTGCACATACGGCGGCTTGGGTAGGGAGAAGTAAGAAGGATTGTGGGATAGGTAAGTGATTTCGTCAATTCCAGATGAGGAATGTTTAGTGTTCTTGGGTGCCTTGGTGATTTCACCAGGGTTGATGACTTCCTTAAGATCGGTTGGGTGGAAGAGGAGTCAAAGTGGGGAATATGGGGAAGAGTGTGGAAGAGCCGACATTTATTGTTGATGAGATTGTTCAGGTCATCGGCAAACTCGTCGAAACTGAGACCACAGACGTTTGAGACCAGATGTTGTTGGTCTGGAGACCTACAAGACTGCTCCCATCTTCTATTTGTCTTGCCCCGCCCCCGATAAATATGATGGAATGGGGGGGGGGGGTTGTCAACTGCTGTAAATCGTATTTGCTTCCAAGTTGTTTCAAGTATTCTTAAATGTAATCTTGTCAAAAAAAGCTCTGTGACTGATATCAAACACAAACAAAGTAACATCTATGATTGGTTAGTAAACTGTTGTGCTGCATTACTAAAGGCACCTGCTTGCTCATATCTGTTTGAAAAAAGTCTACTATTAACAGAAAGAAAGAAACATTAATTTGTATTATTTATTGAGATTTATTTTATTTTATATATGCTCGATCAACGTTTGAACACTTCTTATCAGATGAATTAGATAGCACCACCAGGTAGTTGTCTTAAAATGTTGTATATGTACTTAAATGTGCTCATTGAGTTTCTTTGACAGCTTAGGGGAGTCTGTACAAAGATGTTTGAGCTAGGCATATGTTAAACGTTTTAGCTCTTCTTGGAATAATGACATTATTATGCAAATTTATAGTAAAAAACTGTAATTTTGCACTCTTTATAACACAACATTATATGTTTGGATTAGGCTGTATGACGGAAAAATTGGCAACTATAAAATTCATTGAGCTCCTTTCATAGTTATCATTGTCAACAAATGTTAAGAACCGATCGCTCAACCCCAACCCTCTCACACCAGTGTTTCTTAAATACACATTTGCAGTTACAACACCAGTCTGAATCCCCTCCCCCATGTTTTATGATATTGTTCTCTAGTTATTTTTTTTTACTTATCTGGTGTTCTCTTTGCTTGGAGGTGGGATTAATAGTCTGACATGTCTCAAGAGATCCTCCCTTACAGTAAATCCCCTTTTAGCTAGGAAATATATTCTCGATCTAAATATAAAATAAAACAGATTATTTTGTGATATGTACATCTGAGGCCCTCCGTACCCAAGCTTTAGAAATAAATGTAATCACAGCTCCCAAAGAACCTCACATAACTTTGAATCCCACTTATCCAGTTGGTAAGTAATGTTGGAGCATACAATGGTAACACAGATTCTCCCCATTTTCCATTACTGGAGGAATGAAATGAGAAAAGAATGTATGCCTCTTCCATATCATCAAGGGACCAAATCCATTAAGTACTATCTTATAGAGTTAATGCACATTCACCTAAGTTATAGCAAAGTTAACAATTGTACCACAGTTAGGCCTAGTCAGTGTTCACTCGGAAATAAATGGCTTAAATACTAAGAAAAACTTCTAATAACCAGTAACAATTTTTAAGTGTTTTAGAAATAGTGTTAACAATTTAAATATACCAACAACTATTATTTGGCCAAACTATGTTTCATGAGAATGAATTTCTGGAAAAGTATGCTCAACAACCTTGTAAGCAAATATTCTGCTCCTAACTTTGCTTTGACTTGACCTATGCAGACAAGCTATCAGACCAGTGCACTATAAAGGAAAGAAGACTACATGTGTATAACAATAATGACTATACATTGGAGGGCAATTATTTTACAAATCAACGCGACCACGAATGTGGGAGAAACAATTAAGGGTTACAATTTTACAGGTGGCTTCACAATCAACATTTTTTTGTCAAATTGAGATTCTTCTTTTTAATTTAGTGGGTCACACTAGAAGGGAAACCATATATTGCTCTTGATAAAGATCTAACCTACTTTGACTCGGCCATAGATCGAACCTTCACTAATGAGAATTCCTTTTCCATCAAGTCAATAACAACACCAATGTATAGTTTGATCCAGCCATGCTGTTTTTAATAGGCCTAGATGCTCCTATATAACAAATTTGTTTCCTGTATTATTTCTCAGTGAAATCTAATAGCTTATATCATACATATAAAAATTCTAATTGACACTCTAGCCTAGCTACTTTCGATTCTTCTAATCAAATAATCACCTGAAATTGTTCAAATTAATATAGGCAACGTGACTTGATAACACATCATATCTTATTTTCAGTTGAGCTTGACAAAATAGAACAATGTGCTTTTAAGTGCGTTGAAACGGACCAAACAAACAATGAAACACATCCAACCAAAACCATTCTGCATTAGATTTGGCCGAATCGGAATACATAATAGGCCTATGGGTAACAGTTTACTCTCTCTACGTCTCAGTAAAAACCGAAATCAAAGAACAGAAACACGTTGACTTTAGGCACAGTGCGTATATATTATAGCGTACGTCTAGGTCTATAAAACGTTTCCATTGTAATAGTATAATAACATGTGTGATCATAGGTCCTATCCTAGGCCTTTATCTACTTGATAAACTATACTAGACATTGGCCTACTAAAGTAAAGTTAGCCTTACAAGGCCTAGACTAGTAGTATTATTATTTCGTTATATTTGCTTACACTTTGCTTTTCGAATTTGGCTGCCAAATTCGAAAGCCCAAGTGCCTACAGTAATACGAAACCGTACATCATGTACACTTTTAAGTAAAACAAAGACCTCACGCGAACGAGTGTACAGACTACGTAATGTTTACACTAGTTACGCGCACGTCTAGTAAAAGAAATACATGTTATCCGGTGTAAATATTGAATAGCCCCATCGGATGGAAAAGGATCACATGAAGTCCTTATGTACAGTAGCATATATCACCACATAAGGACTTGTGGAACAGAAGTTCATATGTGGCGATAGATAAGCCACATACAGACTTATGAAAAAAAGATCAGTATAGTACAGTTTCGGCGGTCAATATGTGACAGTGTAATGACCGCATGATAAATAATATGTTCTTGGTCATAATGTGGCGGTGCTGATAGCGCCACATAAGGACTTGTTATTGTTATAATGTGGCAGCAGTTTGTATTCACATAATGACTTAGATCCACATAATATTTGTCCCTTTTGGCGTTACATAGAGTCGGTAATATGATCTCCTTTGAAAGCATTATTAGGTTAAACACTTAATTTTTTTTTCGTATTTTTTGTTTGAAAAGAAAACCTCGTGTTGTCTTCGCTTTTCTATACAAATACCGTGCGCAGACATTAGTAGCGCCTGGGCTCAAAAAGTTCACAAATGGTATCGATATATAAAGTTTGTCAGTTTGATAAATTTGATGAATTTGATAACACCAGTCGCTTAACAATACCAATATACTAAACTGGCTCAACAATAGGAACACTAAAGGTTTAAGTTAAAGTAATCCATACATAAAATATGTTTATGCTCATATTACTCCAAGTAAAAATGTTCACTACGGCTTATTAAAGGTCTAACTTGCACACCAATCATACAACTATGCCAGGCCTATATCTGTACAACGATGTAGTTAGACAGTAAAGACAACCATTTAGCGAATTATTGCATTTTCTGAGGTTTACATTAATTAGAGAAATTAAACACAGGTATGATACCAAGGTTAAGTTGCATTCCCTTAATTTGTCTAGGTAGAACTAACGTTATGCTAGGGGCCTAATAATTATCCATTCTAGTTGGTACTGCACGGCATTGTAGGATTTGAAGATTTTACTTTCAAGTTCGATACATAACATTGTAATCTTAGCCCAATGTGTGTACCCTTACATATAGCATTTTGAACCACTATTCCACTGGTACCGATAAAACATTACCACACTATGCACATTTGAACTTGATTCAGCTAGCCATGGCTGTTGCCGAGTGTTTGCTTTATATCTGATCGGATGGAGGTACACTTATTGAGAAAAAGCAAGAGAGGAGGGTCCTGGGAGTGAATCCCTCGAAAATGTAACACTTTCAAATACTATTTGTTTTCTCATAGAGATTTTAAAGGACGGAAATACGTTTCAGAAATTTCTTTTTTGGTATTCGGCATTTTATTTGGGGGGGGGGTGGGAGGGGGGTGGGATGGAAAGCGTGTTTGAAAGTATGTCTACCTCATAGCTCCTGCCTTTTGTGCTAGGGGAATACATAAATAGTGAATGTTTGTTTGATGAAGTTAGACCGGTTGCAATGATAACATGCGATGTTAACATGGAAATGTAACATGTAGTTACTTAGTTGAAAATGCCATCTCAATAACATTCCTACTCTAGATATGGTTCTTTGAATATAAAGTATTTTTGGCAAGAAATCAATTCCCTACTACAAAAATTGGTCGATCACGTGTAGAAGGTTATATGTGTTACCATCACAGCATATTATCTTCAAACGTTGGTTGATTTACACTTCAGGTGTCACGATGTGTGTTACATGTGTAACGTTCTCATATGTTTTTTGGGCATTTAGTATTTCATCACTATGCAACAGTTTGTAAACAAATTATTGGGGACAAATTATATGTACAGTTTACAGAGAAAAAAGACATTTCTTACGCAACAATGATATTACTAATTTTACTGTTGACATTTGTCAGCATAAAACATCATCAAATATTGAGAATGTGTATCTCCACATCTTCAAGTACTATGAGGATGTGGTTTTCTAACCTAAAAATGCAAGCAATCTACAGCAATTGTGTTTGACAATACACTTTAAACTCCGGAATATAGGAATTGTAATACGTAAATAGTGCAGATATCTTCACGGGAACACAATGCCAAACCTTTGTTGCAAAAGCAATACCTGTTCATGTTTTGTATTTGATATGAGTATATTATTCGAGCACAAATAGCTGTTATAACCTTTAAGCTCAGGAAAGCAGTGTTTGTATCTCCATTAGCCATACAACCGCTCAATATTGTTCTCCACCAAAGATCGAACTTCTCAAGTCGGTGTGCATATTTACATGTGACATCTAGAATTTTCAGCAGAACCAGTTTACTATCATCCCTAATTTCAAATTTCTGTTCAAGTTGTTACGGTTGTACAACAGATTGTGTAAAACAACATTTAATTTGCCACTAGATTCTCTTTTCTTTTCGTAAATACCCGTTACATTAAATTGTATGCATACAGCCTCAGCCTATATGCTACAATAGTACTTTCGACAAACACTTCCTTATTCCGCAACGGTTTCTCTAGTGCGCAATCACGGAACTCGGGTGAACGGACAACACCCTAGAACAGATGTATAAGTACGGATTACTAAGTACAGTGTTAGATCACGTAACTAATTCATGTATATACGCTATATGCTTCACGATATTGTACAAAGCTTATTCTCTAAGGATTTTAGGCAAACACATGCATAGTAGTATTGATAAGAACCAGTACTAAGTGGAATTCAAATGCATTCTACCTTCACATTGTAATAGGCTATTCTTCCTTAGATTATGTTCTATTTAAGATATAATTTATTTGTTTTCAAACAGTATTGAAGTGTCCATAACCACTATAAATACGACGTCATATCTTCATTATTTGCTTCCTCTCTGCAGTAAAATTACAAGATAGTCCCCTCTCTGCCGCTCTCCTTGAAAGAGGTCGAACTTAAGAGTGGCAAAAGGGAACCTACTTGATACACAGTTTTCAACACCACCATAAGATAACAATAAATAAATATTTTTGAACAAAATGACACCAATTCAAAATTGAGATTGCAAGTAGCTACTTTTTATCTCAAACATTCCTAACAATTGATATAGGCCTACTTATGGCAGTTACGAATTGTGAAAACAAGTTATGTGTCTGAGTTAATGGACAAGCCGTAATGTTAACAAACCTATCGCAATGTTATTACTCTAACATAAAACCAAATGAGTTGTAGCCTAGTAGACTGTTCTGTAACAATAGGGGGATAAATAAAATACTACTAAAACTAGCTTAATTCTATGACCTACATGTAGGCAAACATATAGTATGCACAACGTTGCGCTAATAAGATTGCGCTGATATTGAAATATGACTGGGTCTTTACATCAAGTCATAAGTAACTTAGGTGGAACGTACACTTCAATTCGACTGATCCAATCTTCTCATGAAACAAAGTAAAAGACGGCCTCGTGGTGAATAATAATCACTATGGCATTCTGCCCGCACCCTTAACGTTAGAGTAGTTATCGAGAGTGTATGTCATAATGCAGCCTATATCTTAGTGCAGAGCGCAAACCCGGAAGAGACATTGCCCTTAAACAGTTATAGAATGCTCACGATATATACTATAACATACACTATATAAACACAATGTAAGGTCAATAACACGGTTTTACTTTGTTGGAAAAATTCAAACAATTTATAAACTTATTGAATTCGGTTTCATTTTCTACTTTACACGCTGTAAGTTAAACAATGTGTTTGTAAAGTGTGAATCATCTCAGTTGAGTTTTCGATTAGAGTACTCTGTATAGAATCATAGCCATCCATCTTGAACATGAAGTAGTAAATGTCTTTAGTGAAACCCTAGAGTATGTAACACTTTCATATACTATTTGTTTCTCATAGAGATTTTTAAGGACAGAAATACTTGTCAGTTATCAATTTTTGTATTCAGCTATTTGGGGGGGGGGGGATGGTAGGAGTGTTTGAAATTACGTCTACCTCATAGATCCTGCCTTTGGTGCTAGGGGCATACCTAGCAAGTGTAAGTTTTCTATATGCAATTATTTTATCTGAGGTTTACATTAATTAGAGAAAGTATACACCGGTATGATGCCAAGGTAAAGTTGCAAGATAGTCTGCTCAAACTAGAAACCAAGTTACCCGGAATTCTCCTAATTTGTCTATTTAGCACTAACGTTATGCTAGGGGCATAATAATGATGTACTAGTTGCTACTGCATGGCATTGTAAGTTTGAAGATTTTACTTTCAAGTTCGATAAATAGCATTATAGTCTTATCATAATGTGTGTACCCTTGCATATAGCTTTGTGAAAACAGGAACCACTATCCCACTGGTACAGATGAAACATTACGATAATGTGTACATTGAACTTGATTCAGCAAGCTAGCTAGCTAGCCTAGTTATAGAATGTTGGATTATGAAGGTTTACTTTGCTTTATATCTGATCGGATGGGTACACTTATTGATTGGAAGTGCGGGGGAAAGCAAGAGACGAGGGTCCTGGAAGTAAATCCCTGGATGTAACACTTTCAGATACTAGGTGTTTTGTCATAGAAAAAGGACAGAAATTCCTTTTTGCAGTCAGCATCTCTTCTTTTTTTTTCCTTTTTTCCTTTTTTTTTTGGGTGGGGGGGGGGTGGTGGAGTATTTGAAATTACTTCTACCTCATAGCTCCTGCCTTTGGTGCTAGGGGCATACCTAAAAAGTGCATGTTTCTTTGATATAGCTATTCCGGTTGCAATGATAACATGCAATATTAACATGGAACAGCAAAATATTGTACACTCTTAGTTAAAGATGCCATCTCAATAACATTCCTAACTCTAAAAAATGGTTCTTTGAATGTAAAGTATTTTGGGCAGAAAATATGTTTCTTACTACACAAATTGATGGATCACGTGTAAAGGAAGTTATGTGTTATAATGTCAGCATATTATCTACACAAGTTTGTTGATTTACACTTAAGATGTAACGATTTGTGATACATTTGTAATATTTTCATATGTCTTTTGAATTTAGAATTTCATCACTATGCAACAGTTTTGTAAAAACATTATTGGGGACAAATGATATGGACAGTTTATAGGGAAAAAAGGACACTTCTACTGCAACAATGATATTACTAATTTTGCTGTTGACATACGTCAGCATAAAATATCACCAACTATTGAGAATGTGTATCTCCACATTTTCAAGTACTATGATGATGTGTTTTTTTAACCTAAAGATGCAAACAAGTTACAGCAATTGTGTTTGACAATCAACTTTAGCCTCCGGAATATAGGAATAGTAATATGTAAATGGTGCAGATCTCTCCCAAGGGAACGCAATGCCAAGCCTTTGTTGCAAAAGCAATACCCTTCATGTTTTGTATTTGGTATGAGTATATTATTCGAGCACATATGGCTGCCATAAACTTTAAACTCAGGAAGGCAATGGTTGCATCTCCATTAGTCATACAACCGATCAATATAGTTATCTACGAAAGATGAAACTTCTCAAGTTGGTGTGCATATTTACACGATATCTGAAATTTTCAGCAGAACCAGTATATTTTCTTCCCTAATTTCAAATTTCTGTTCAAGTTTGTATGGTTGTAAAACAGACTAAGTAAAACAACATTTTATTTGCCACTATTTTCTCTTTTCTATTTATAAATAACCGTTACGTCGCATTGCATGCATACAGCCTCAGCCTATAGGCTACAATGGTACTTTCGAGATGCACTTCTTTATTCAACAACGGTTTCTCTAGTGCGCAGTCACGGAACTCGGGTGAAACGGACAACACCCTAAAACAGACGTATAAGTGCGGGTATGAAATGCAGTGTTATATCACGTACATATTTCAAATACATACGCTATATGCTTCACGATATTGCACAAAGCTTATGTACTATGGATATTAGGCAAAGACATGCATAATTATTTTGATAAGAACCAGTACTAAGTGGACTTCAAATGCATTCTACCTTCTCATTGTAATAGGCTTTACTTCCTCAGATTATGTTCTATTTAAGAATATATATAATTTATTTATTTTCAAGACAGTATTGAAGTGTTCATAACCACTATAAATACGACGTCGTATCTTCATTATTTACTCCCTCTCGGCAGAAAAAAAATACACGATACTCCCCTCTCTGCCGCTCTCCTTGAATGAGGTCAAAATTAAGAGTGGCAAAAGGGAACCTACTTGATACACAGTTTTTAAACACTACCATTAGGTAACGATATATAAATATTTTTAAACAAAATGACACCCATTCAAAATGGGGAATGCAAGTAGCTACTTTTTTCCCTAAACATTCCTAACAATTGATATAGGCGTACTTACGGCAGTTACGAATTGTGAAGAAAAAAAATATGTGCCTGAGTTAATGGACGAGTCGTAATGTTAACAACTTTATCGCAATGTTATGACTCTAAAATAAAACCAAATGAGTTGTAGCCTACTAGACTGGTCTATAACAATATAGAGATAAATAAAGTACTACTATAACTAGCTTATTTATATGACCTACATATATGCAAACATATAGTATGCACAACGTTGCGCTAATTAGATTGAGCTGATAGTTAATTATTACTGGGCCTTATATGAAGTCATAAGTAACTTAGTTTGTACGTACACTTAAATTCGCCTGATCCAATGTTCTCATAAACCAAATTTAAAAACGGTTCCGTGGTATATAATGATCACTATGGCTTTCAGCATACAGCTTTATAGTTGAAGTCATGCTACATTGTCTATGTCATAATGCAGCATATAGTTTAGTGCAGAGCGCAAACCCGGAACAGAGTTTGTCCTTAAACAGTTATAGCTTACCCACGCGATACATCTCTAACGTACACAGTATCATCATAATGTGAGTTCAATACTGTCTAACATACACTGCCTGCTAAACTGACGGAAGGATGCAATAAAGGTTAATCCAAATATCGTGTTATATATTTATTATATATACTCCTCGCACGGTCATTTCCTTTGCAGGGAAAGATCCAAACAATTTATAAACTGTTTCATTTTCTATTTTACACGCTGTAAGTTAAACAATGTGTTTGTAAAATATCGAGAGAATCACCTCAATTGAATTGCTATTATAGTACTATATATGGAATCATAGCCACCCATCTTAAATATGAAATATTAAATGTCTTTAGCTGTTGAATTGACACACACACAAATTCTTCTATATTTATATAGCATACCAGTGCGAAAACATTCACATTAAAATACTCCGTAGATTTGTGTCTAATTGTGAGTTTTGCGTATGATATACCCATCCGCTTTACTCCTTTTCATTCACGTATTCTTTTATCATTGATCCCTACATAGTAATGTTTGCTCACATAACTCAATGAATGTGTCATTGAGACACATGGTTTGTGAAGATCATTGTAGGCTTATCTGTATCATCCCTAATTTCAAATTTCTGTTCTAGTTTTAACGGTTGTCAATCAGACTGTGTAAAACAACATTTTATTTGTCACTAGTTTCCCTTTTCTATTCGTAAATAAGTGTTACGTTACATTGTATGCGTACAGCCTTAGCCTATGGGCTACAATGGTACTTTCGACAAACACTTCCTTATTCCGCAACGGTTTCTTTAGTGCGCAATAACGGAAGTCGGGTGATATATCACGTACATATTTCAAATAATTACGCTATATGCTTCACGATATTGTACAAAGCTTATGCAGTAATGATTTAAAGCAAACACATGCATGACGATTTTGATAAGAACCAGTACTAATAAGTGGAATTCAAATGCATCTAACTTCTCATTGTAATGGGCTTTACTTCCTCAGATCATGTTCTATTTAAGAATATATATTATTTATTTATTTTCAAGACAATATTAAAGTGTCCATAATCACTATAAATACGACATTGCATCTTCATTATTTGCTCCCTCTCAGCAGAAAATGAATACACGATAGTCCCCTCTCTACCGCTCTCCTTGAAAGAGGTCAAACTTAAGAGTGGCAAAAGGGAACCTACTTGATACACAGTTTCCAACACCCACCCCCATTTTTTTAAACAAAATGACACCCATTCAAATTTGTGATTGCAAGTAGCTACTTTTTGTCCCAAACAATCGTAAACAATTGATATAGGCCTATACTTATTGTAGTTAAGAATTGTGAAAACAATGTATGTGTCTGAGTTAATGGACAAGCCGTAATGTCAACAACTTTAGCGCAATGTTATGACTCTAAAATAAAACTAAATGAGTTGTAGCCTACTCGACTGGTCTGTAACAACAGAAAGGTAAATGCAGTACTACTATAACAGATTTAATTCTATGACCTACATGTAGACAAACATATAGTATGCACAACGGTGTCCTAATTGGATTGAACTGATATTTAATTATGACTGGGCCTATCCATGAAGTCAAAAGTAACTTAGTTTGTACGTACACTTCAAGTCGCCTGATCCAACGTTCTCATAAACCAAAGTAAAAAAAAAAGCGGTTCCGTGGTATATAATAATCAATATGGCTTTCAGCACATAGCTTTATAGTTGAAGTCATGCTACATTGTCTATGTCATAATGCAGCATATAACTTAGTGCAGAGCGCAAACCCGGAACAGAGTTTGTCTTTAAACAGTTATAGCTTACCCACGCGATACATCTCTAACGTACACAGTATCATCATAATGTGAGTTCAATACTGTCTAACATACACTGCCTGCTAAACTGACGGAAGGA
>JAIPMN010021991.1:0-10540 GCA_020650975.1 Apostichopus californicus | reverse complement strand
AAGTTGTCATCTATAGAAATGGAATGTTTAAAAAGAAAGTACCGGTATGTTCCGGTATTATTCCAAAAGTACACACACCACATCTTATTGATACCGTACTAAGAATTTGTTGATGGATGATGCAACTCAGTGCTACTCAACTCGGTTTCACGATTCAACCACGTTTACACGTGACAAACGTTTCTTAGACTTTAAATGTAAGGCGCAATCGTTCAACATATTATTCACATATATATTCATATCATTTAGTTTCCTCATAGAGATTTACGGAATGTTCCGCCCTGCCCCGCCCCTCCGTCTGCCTTCGTCCCCCTGCATTTCTATTAACACTGTTTAACCCAAACATATGTCTCGTCTCGCTCTTTTTATTGCAATTATTTTCCGGCCGTTTAGTTCAGCTGAACTTTGGCTGATGCAATCATTGAGTATATGGTGCGGGCAACAACAACTACTAACAGATGCACGCTACAGAGCCGTCTTAGTCTCTTTGAATATGTTTCCGTCCCTAATTCATGAGCAGAACGAAAGAATTGGGGCTTGTCTGGTTAAAATAAGCCCTATAAAAGTGCATAAGTTTATAGAGACTAAGTACACAGGTAAAATCTACGCATACTGTCAGCGTAAAACTATTTACTACTTCGTAGTACTGCAGTTCATACGATTACACCTACTTGGTACACAAAAAAGATACTACTAAATGTAAGGATGCTAATGCTGGTCGTCTTGTTAAAATAACTTGTGTAGTAAATTGAAGAAATAAGCAACAAATAAAGCGAAAATTAAGCAATTAGTAATTAAACATCATGAAGATAAACCCTAAGAACTTACAATGGTAATTTATTAATAAGTTAGGGTGAAAAGGAAGGAAATTATTATTTCTTGAGGTATCCGTAGCTGTATGGCAATGAGCCAAGTTACAGCATGCAAATCCGGCCGGCTAGATGAATGACTAAATTTGAACGACCCGAAACATCCGCGTGTTCAAGTTAGTACGACTAAACCATCCAAGTATCCTAGCAAGCTTCTCTGATTTTGCATCCATTGTACGACGGTAAGAAAGTACATTATTTTGCTCTTTAACTACACTGAGTAATGCTACGCTAGAATTCGAATGGATAAATTGTTTTCAATTTGTTTCGATTGCTTTGATGGGCTTTGTCGACGATTGTTTGTTTATGTTTATGTATACGTTAGTGTGTTGTGGAAATTCTTCTGCACGTGGGTATTTGCTGTAACAAGGAAACTAGTAGTAGTAATAGTGTGATATGCCTGTGTTCAAAACAACTATTAATCGTCAGCTGCGTTTCAAAGTTATATTCTACACTTTTTCCATTCGATTAGTGAGCGTGATTAGATTACTTAGTTTCTGTTTATATATTTTACATGGCTATGAAAGTTAGAATGCTCGTCTCGTACTAAAATCATGCATAACGTAGTAAGGAGTGTTTTGGCTGATGTAACACCGTGCATATGCACCGTGCATATGGTCGGTCTAGCGATGTGATACGTAGTGTCTATATTTAGCACAGTAAAGTATAGGCTACTAGTACTAAGTTACATAATACATGTAAACATTTTAGAAAGGATATGCTAAATTATAAAATAAAATCACGTCTATAATAATAGTGTATGATAGTGGGGAAGGTCTATTACCACAGACAACAGATCATAATGCAGGCCTGAGATTATAATTGTGTACATGAAGCTGCAATTGTTGAGCACACATTTGAAATGCTCTTTTTGTATTTGTAATGGGTAATTTCTGCAACTATTGTTAGCAATTACATGCACTTAACATATTTGTTTTGGAAAGAGTGAGGGTGTGCGACTGGTACAGGTAAGAATCAACCTCTATATAGGTTTCCATAAGAGTTATCCTTTTAATTTGTTACATTCTCCCACTATCAAACATACTGTACTGTAATACTGTATTACAAGTTAATTGAATAAGTTCTGACTGTATTATATTTTCTCCCTACAGGATTCACAGCTGTAATGTAAGATTCCTTGAAGTTGAACCACTTGCAACATACAGCTATAACAAGAAAGGTGTACGTTAATTGATTTCCGATCGAAAAAGCAGTTTAAAGATATTTTGATAGAAGATACTGTAAACTGAACGAAAGAAATGGCCGAAAAAGCGGATAATCCGCAAGCATCTGCTTCAACTAAAAACGATGATTTGGTCACCTTAAAACCCAAAATATCCCTCTTCAATGGGGTAACTATCATTGTGGGGGTCATCATTGGCTCTGGTATTTTCATTTCCCCCGGACTTGTCCTGAGGGAAACCGGGTCGGTAGGGAGTGCTATGCTGGTGTGGGTGTTTTGTGGAGTATTTTCCATGGTCGGTGCGCTGTGCTATGGAGAACTGGGTACAATGATCACCATGTCCGGAGGGGACTACGCATACATTTACCAGGCCTTCGGATCTCTGCCTGCATTTTTGCTGCTATGGGTTACGGTTGTCGTCATTAGACCGACTGCCCAAGCTGTGGTTGCCCTCACCTTTGGCAATTACCTCCTGCAACCTTTCTTCCCCGATTGCGAACCTCCACTACAAGCAGCTAAACTTTTGGCTGCTATCTGCATTAGTAAGTATTAAACTTAATTGTAATTACAGTATTTTCTCCAATGAGTCAAACCAAATTAGCATATATACTTATTTCACTTCATCCTTTAAAAATGGTGAATTGATTGTTTTCAGTTCGTAGTGCAGTAAACCTGCAGTACTCGCTGTCAAGCAACTTGTTAACAAGAGGCAAGAGAGCAAATAAACTATTAAAATGTATCTAGAAATATACTATAGTTGAATGAATAAATAAATAAGCTTCAAGATGCAAACATACAATGTAATAGAATTGGGTTTCTTTTTAGGGTCCTTCAGGACTTTCACAGCTTGCCATGCAAGCTTAATGTTGTAACATACACACTGTATTTGTAAATAACTTTTAAATACTGCTTTTTTTTTCCATCTGTATAGTAACCATACAGAGTAACATTAAATTACACTAAAACAAATATATACAAATGAAAGAATGAAGGAGTGAATGATTTTTTGCATGGCCTAATGATCTTTTGTGTGAAGAAGTTATTCAGTTAAAAACATATGTTAGCAATACATGCAACGCTGTCAAGTGAAAAAGCGGTCGTTCAATGTCGTGAATGAATTGTACTGGAAATGTGAACATATGGTGGTATGGTTGGTACACGTTATCTCTACATATACTTACAAACTACCAAGGTCATTGACTGTGATTGTTGCACTGTACTAGGTTAATTATACACTGTCTGTAGAATGTACAGTAATTTGTTTTGCTAGGAGCAAACAAGTCAGCTACAGTAATTGGTTTTGATGAAACAAATGAAACCCAAAGCGAGTTTATTATTATTGTAATATTACATCTGAAGTAGCCTAAAAAACATAGCATTTAAGTAATCTTCTTAAAGTGCATTTCCTTTCCTTTGTTTTTATTTACTTAATTTATATTTTTGGCATTTCTTTTCCTTAAAAATGTGTTTACTGAATTTCTACTGTAAACATGTGACAGCATGATTGTTAGAGCAATAATTTGTAATGTGCAGGATGTCTACTAAGACACATAACCCATACATTTGAATATTGATTTAATAGGCACTATACTGTATGTACAATACATATATAACTGTAGCTACAGTACATTGTTAAGAATTAGAAATGGCAATAGATAATCTACTATCTGAATGAATAGTAAATTACTCTGACAGCCTAAATATAAATAATTAACATATGTATGACAGTACACATTATATACATTGTGAACGACATCTATTGCAGCTTCTTGATACCGTAATTTAATTTCCCTTACTCTGACGATAATTTGATAAATTCACTCTTGTCGAAGCTTGGCTTGTATTGATCGCTCCTTGACAAAAGTAAAACCTTGTTTAAGTTTGAGGAATGGGCCTTGTACAAATTCAGATATAATTCACTTATTTTTAGACTTGCAGTTAAGTGTACACTGTATGTGCTTGGACCCACAATGCATGTGTACTGACTATCAGGCAATATCTTGTACATTAAGCCCTTCCTTTGTACCCACATTAATAGGTTTAGGACTCTTTGAACCCCCCCCCCCTCCATCCACCCTCAGAGCCTGGGCCTCCCCTCCTGCTCTGTTCTCTTTAATTAAAATGAAGATAGTGAATTTTCCTTTTAGAAGTTTGACATTGATCCGTCTTTCACAGTGACATTGTACTTGGATGTAGTTACCAATATGTCACTTGGCAGTGCTTACTATACAGTGTACCTCTGTTTTATTTTGGTCGTACAACCCTGTTCAGTTTATTTATATGCATTCTAGCTTTGACGTCAGAAATTAGTTAGGTTATGGGCCGTGCTATAGTCCTGGATGCCTCACATACTTTTGTCTGACGCAACAATTCCTTATTGTGGCTATAAAGTCCCATATGTGTAAGGTCTCTGGAAAAGGCTCATAGGTGAATGACAGAATTTTAAGATGTTGAAATTTGATTGAATTCAGGAATCAAGAGTAAATATTGATTGAAAATTGTATTGTGGTGGAAGTGTTGTATTTATCCACATCTACCGTAGACTAAGAATAATGCTGGGAGATCCCTGTTGTGTAGTGTGTAGTACTCAGATGTATTATGTCCTTGCATTGCAGACACTGACTAATATACTGTAGTACTACAGTCTATGTAAAGTATGACGTAGAGGGATCATAGATGAGATGGTGCCCGATTAAACACTAAGTACTATCACTGTATGGTTCACATGTTTTGGAGTTGCTTTGACAGGAAAGTGAGAAAACTGTTTTTGCTGTACAGCAACAAGCTCAATGTTTGATCTGCCAAACATACAGTATTTACTGTATGTTTTGTCTTCTAACCAATTAGGCTAGGGTTACAGTACTGTGCGTGTCTTTCTAAAGAAACGTTTTTGACTATTAATGGAATAATTGTTGACATTGTGGGATGAAATATGCCGCTGTTACTGTACTGTTTAATGGCATATTATTTTCCACCTGACTTTAAGTGGTGGGTGTTGCTTTTCCAATGTTGTGGTACATACTTTACATGCATACTTTTGCATAGAGTAGCGAAGCAGCAATCTTTGACATGTGACAGTGGTTCGCAACTTAGAAACAAATTTTATAATTTTGAGTTCAAACGTTCCAGTCTTATCCATGGATATTACACTGCTAATGTACTGCATATCTCTGTTGTTTAGTATTTACCAAGTGGCATGCAGAACAAATATATATTTGTTTGTTAATAAACATCAAATCAAGGGTTTTGTAAAGTGATTATAAAGCGATAACACAGACAGGCCTGTACAAAGTTGTTTTTAGGATTATGAAACTGAACACAACAAGCGCTCAGTACACGACAAAAATACAAACATTTGCATACTATTGTGTGAATTGCAGTTTTACAGTATTTATTGAATTGTAATGCAGCAGCTAGCGTTACCATAGAGACAGTCAAGTTCATTTTGCTGCTATTTACAATATTAAAGCAGAGGTTCTTTATATCTAGGTTGTTCATAAGTTTGAAGTGTTTGAACAAAAAGTAATACACTGTGAAAATTTATGTTAGATATTGATATAGTTGAGTGGATAAACAGCATTGACATTAGAAGTAATGAAACCTAGCATCTTAGATAGTAGTGCATGGCGTCAAATCATGGGGGGCTTCAGTAAGGTGGATTCTTCAATCGTGAAAAATACAAGGTTTTCCCACTATTATATGGTCCTCCAATTGACTAAAATATCACAAAATAAGCTGAAACTGAAAATTGGATAGCCCCCATTGTAAACTGTATAGTTACGAGCCAGGCTTTTTCCATATGTATGTGGCTGCTTAGTGTGGTTGTTTAATTGCCTTCCAGGCCGATGTTTATTACAGCATTGACGTACTGTAGGCAAAGCATTGTTAACCTAACAAACTAAAACACAAAACAGTATGTACAGCTGTGCTGATGGAGTTCAACGTCATTGCATGATGATAAATGTAACAAATTGTTTAACTTGGAAGTTGCTATAAAAAAAAAAACACCGACAAGATATTGTTTGGTAATTAATTATATGTTGTACAATGCCCCTAAATAAGTTTATATTTAACAGAGCATTATCTAAGAAACTCAGAAAGTAGTATTGAGAGAGTTTGGCAATTTGCAAATGTGATAGTGAGACACTTTTACAAATTACTACATTAACTTTTGCAGTAGGATAAACTAAGGTCATTAGTGTTGTCTTTACTGTAGATATGCTAGAAAATAAAACAGCCAACAGTTGACACATGGTGTAGTCATACTTCTACTGTTGGTTTCCTAAAGTGTTGAAATTTGATTTGACTCACTCTGGAATTTCCCACACCTGGAGAGCCTGGCAGTGAATAATTAAACAGTATTGCATTGCAAAATGATATGCAATTAATGGACAGACTGCTATACAAGTCCAAAGATGCATAGTTTTGTACACAGGAACCAAAGTATTTTAAAAGAGGCAAAGCTCATAGCCTTTAAAACTGCACTGCAATAAACTTACACTAAACTATCCCTTGCCTTATAACCCGTAGGAAAGTTGTTTAGGGGACTTTAAGCAACTTTTTAGCCTTGAGTATATAAATAATCTGAACCAATACCGAAAGACCTTTAAGGTTACAATGTTAATAAACTTGTTTTAACTCAAATTCCCATTTGTAACCAAACAGAAGGTTACACTTGTGTCTATATAATGGCTTTGTAACAGTGTGGTTATCGAGCGGATCATATCTTTATTTTATGGAAGGTAGTTTCGAATGGAATTTTGGACATCCCAAAATTAGCTTGATATGTGTGGTTAATACACAGTTTAACTTAAGCAGAGACTTTCAAAGAAAGACAATCATGTTGATTTTTTCCTCTGCGTATGCAATTAATTTAAAATCTGTACAGAGTACTAGTGTTCATAAAAATTATAAATACTTTGTAGTTCTTTGTTGCCAATGTTACTATGTACAGACTACAGAGATACACCACAGAATGATGTTTCTGCAACATACTGTATATGATGGAATGCTTGACCGTGACCAGTTATACTGTAGTAAACATGGATAAACATTGCCAATCTTGCGAAGACATCACTCCTTCGTGACACGCCTATTGCCTATTATTGCTAGGAATGCAGAAATGTCTGTTGTTATTAACCTGCAGACTGACTGCGATACCTTCTGTATCATGTGTAGGTTTTCACAAAAGTACAGTAGACAGAAATACTTGAATAATCCTGGATAACCATATACAGTAGGCCAATAAGCATCATTCAGAAGGAACCAAAATTTATGCTGGTATGTCGATTTGTCTTTGCATTATATTGAGCCAACAATTAATTCCCTTTGTAAAGTTAACTGCCTTCTAGCAAGAGTTTAAAGGTTTTGTGTCCTAGATCATTAAATGATTTTCACCGTGAAATCTCTGTAATCACAATTTGATTGGCTTTTATTAGATCATAAACAGTACCTGCAGAAATTGAAACATATGCAATTGATATGAAACCTGCTTTAAAAAAAAAACATTCAAATGAGTTGGTTTGTCCGTTTGTGTGCATGACCCCTACAACTATGTATTTTTTTAAACATTTTTGGTTATATAACTTAGTAAGTAGACTCAAGAAGAAAAAGTATACAACTAAATATTAGATTAGACTATGTAATAAACGTTCAGTGCAGTACAGTAGCTGTCAATTGATATAAGTACACAGGACAGTACAGAAATACTGTGTACATAGTCTGCCCACGAACAGGTGTGGATATTTACAATACAATACTAGCATATATAGACAACTTTATGCAAATATACAGTATGAATGTAGGCAGACAGCTTGTACAGAGAATAAAAACATGTGCAAATTTGCATACTGTATGGATCATTTATACACATACTGTGCTTAATTGTACACATGCTATGCATTATTATACAGCAAGAACACATTTCCAGGGGTCTGTGGGATGATTGGCATCACATGCCACAACATATTCTGATAATTCCACTTTAGTACAAGATTAATTTTTTATTTTTTTGTTACAAAGTATTACAGACAGTACTTTTCAGAAGTCAACGGCAAAGCCCACAAGAACTGTAGACCTGTACTAAAACATAATAGAGCCAAACAGCGGCTTCTTATTGTTGCCAGTCTTTTAATTACATGGTGCTTAGTAGCTAGCCTACTGTAGGTAGGTAGCATAGATAAATTATTTTTTACTGTGGGTTAAAACAAGCTAACGCTAAGTCAAATAAACTAGGACATTCGCACACCTATGGTAACCTTCGATCTGGAAAGGTGACACAAATTATTGTCCTGGCTACATAATTACGGGCGGCACTGTACACAGCTGTGTTACTTCATTATTTGGCGTAGTATTTTGCCATGCAACACTGGATAAATTATTCCCAGCAGTACTGTATATGTATAGGATAGTACAGTACCATACAATACAGGACTGTACAGCACATTACAGTATTGAACAGTTTAGTGTTTATTACTGTATAGTATACAAGTAATGAATGGTTATGAGTGCAATAGTGCAAATATTTCATGAGTTGAAAGATGGAATGTTCCATTCAACGAGGCGCAGCCGAGTTGAATGGAACATTCAACGAATGAAATATTTGCACTATTGCACGAATGGAAACCATTCATTATTTGTTTTATACAACACCTTCAAATTTGGATATAATTGGATGTAAAATGCACTCATGCAACAGATTGTTTTGAACAGACAGGTTTCTCCGCACTCTTACCATTGAAAAAAGTGCTATCAAAAAAGTATAACCCATGGTTCTATTTCATAGAGTGGAATAGAGCGGATTTTGCATGCAATCAACGAGCAATTGACCAATAAATTGACCAGAATACAATTAGGTGTTGTATAATACAGAATAGTGTACCCAGTACAGGATAGTGCATTATAGCTCAACACAATTATGCCACATGGTAATATTCTACTTTCATGGCAAAGTTCATTTTCCTTCATTAACTATCATTAATTTGGAAAGCTATCACTAATAGGAGAGACTATTCTAATTTTGTTTTTGTTAATTTGCTCCGATGGGGTTTCGGATGATCCCTGGTGCCTTCTTAATTAGCCAATTAGCCAATTGCATTTGTTTGGGTTCTACAGAACTTGACTTCCTGTCAAGAAGAATAGTAAACAGCTGCCTTTGTCTCAGTACCAAACCATTATAATGCATTGTCCCGCAAGAATTTAACAGACAAAGCGTGACTCTTGTTTTTCTATCTTGTTGTCTCTTTGTAAACATAACCATACAAATTTGATCAACAGTAGGATCGTTATTACGATCCTACTGTTGATCAAATTTTTATCAAATTTAAAAATTTGACAAAAAGAATGTCAAATTTTAACCAACTCATGATACTAATGTACACGTATGTTAACATACGTGTACATTAGTTATCATGAATTGGTTAAAATTTGACATTTTTTTTGTCAACAAATTTAAGAAGAAAACTACAAGAATTATCAAGACAAGTTTGACGATTGTAGCTTGGTCAAATGTTTTATATTATCCCTCTTCACCTAAAGGTCTGTTTCTCATTGAGAGTATTGAACATGTACACTAAAAAATGTTCTGTTGAAATGGAAGCCATTTAGCCAATGGTTTGGAAGCATATTAGTTATTTAATTTACATTTTAATTACATTTCACACAAAACTATGGATTGTTTAGTCTGTAGACCTATGTATATTATCCTCCCTCATTCCTCCTCTCCCTTATCTCCTTCTCCCTTCCTCCACCTTCTCCCCCATCAGCAATTTATCTACTGCTTTTAGTTTAAAATTGTAATAAGGACTTTATAAGGTACAGTAATTCTAGTTTGGCCTGTTTTGTGTTTTTTATATTTCTTAAAGGTTCTTTAAATTGTATTTATTTGTATTTCTAGTGTACATGTGTTTGATCATTTCATCTGTCTGTACCTTCTCATATTTATATTTTTACTCTGTAAACATTTCCGCAAACGTGTAGTTTCCTGTTTGGGATTTAACATCTACTCACTAAAAGTACAACACACACAAACATCCATGGTTAAATACAACATTACACATTACACGATGTGATGCCATATGATTTAAATATCAAAGGAATTTGATTAATTTGGTCAATGAATCTTTGAATCCATCGATATTTGTATGGAGAAACATTATTGCAGTTCTCTTGCCTCCTGCCACTCCAGCTGTAGTGGGAGTTATTTATGTATGCCGCACTTCTTGAACCATTCCATAAGAGATAATTGATAGCTTAAACAGGAAGTCCTCAATTCTGCAGGGGTACCAGCATCTCATAGAGAAGGGAAGACCATTGTTAAATTTGTCAATTTGTTCTTGGAGACTATAACCAGGCTGTGTCATTGATAGATAATGTAGAAACTATATATTTACTTCGTTCCCCACTTACCTGTCTCCCCACAACCTATGCACCGCATTCTACCGTGTCTAGAATGCCCTGGTAATCTTTTAACACTGTACACCCTCATTGG
>JAIPMN010021989.1:0-13759 GCA_020650975.1 Apostichopus californicus | reverse complement strand
ATATTGATAATTTGAGCTGTATTAGGTCGGTAGACTTCTAACAGGGTGTCTGTTACACCGGAGTCTCTTCAAACCGTGTTGTTACCATCTCCCCTTGAACATACAAATCTGTTTTGGTTTTTCCCTGTTAGTTGTATGGTAACATACCAACTGGAGAAAATGGCGTCTCCCATCCGTCAGCTCCACCCCATCCCATCCCTTCCCCCTGTCAAACAAAGTTGTATTTCTAGTATAGTTGCCTGTTCTCGTGTTTCTCAACACTCATGTGTACTGATGCCCTCATGTACTCGTAATTTTAACACGAGGAGTTCTGCTTGTATGCTTGTACTTGCGTTATTGTACTCGTGTACTTCGCCATTATAAAACGGGCAGTTGTACTTGTACTCGTGTTATTTTAATCGTGTACTCGTAATTATAACACGGGGAGTTCTGCTTGTACTTGTATTCGCGCTATTGTACTCGTTCTTCGAGTCTGCTATCAAAGCGAACGAGACTAATTGTTTTTTTTTTACTATTTAGGGAGCTGTTCGTCACAGGTGTCTCTATCTTATATGTATATATAATGGGTTTGCTTTCCCCTTCTGTGACCATCACTAACGTGTAACCAAGGCACCCATTTACATGCATGGTCCTTATAACCCGAATATAATCAGAGACGTTGTCCGTATATATTACAAACTGAACACACCCCTTCACTCGCTATGTTTTAATATTTTGTTTAATAGTGTTATAAATCATAGGATAACTGTTATTGTCCTTATCTTTGATTTCTTTTGTGAAATTTGCCGTTACACGTACAGATGTACAGTAATGTCTATGTGGTTAATTACCCTATTATTTTTATTAAGTGGTGGAAAGCTATTCATTTAAAATTCGATTGCAAATTGGTTTACTTGTATTTAATTAGTTATCGACATAAACCCTCCAGTGTACCTTATCTGCGTTGTCATTATTAATTCCTTCAAGCAATAACAGAAAAACCAGTTTGAAGTTTAGAACCCCACAAGCTGTTGACTTTATCTAAATTTCAGACTCGATAAAAGAGAAATTCCGATACTTTTTGATTTATCACAGAAACAATCCCACGGGAAATTAAAACGTTGGGTCACCTGAAGGAAGGATTTGCTGTTATATAATTCGAAACACTTTTGAGATTTGGTAAGAGGCTAGCTAGATTGGTAAAGAATAAAGGATTTTTTTTCGTTCGAGATGCTTATCAATTTAGCTAAAAAATGAAATATTAAATCCGCAACTGCTCTTCCGGTGTAGATGAGTTTATGGTTTGATATGTAAAGAGCATAATCATACATATTTTCGCTTTATCATGTATAGGCTTTGTAAACAATATGATCCATTCAAGTGATGCTTGTTAGAAGAACACTCTTTCAATGGCGGTGGCATCACAACAATTACTTATACTAATAGATGAAAATACTACTTAACTAAAATGGCGGCCAAATGTTGACTTTTAAATATTTGCTTATATACAGCATTGGAGTACCCGAGCCTGTACTTGCAGTTTTACTCGAGTACATTGTTCTGTACTCGAATTCTTACTCGTGGGTTTGTACTCGTATTCGTACTCAAGCAAAAGATTAGAAAAAATGTTTTTACTCGTACTCATGGCTTGCAATCTTACTGGCACGCGTACTCGACATCGGGTCCTTGTACTCTTACTCGTACTTGAGAAATTGTACTCACAGTGCAAGTCACTAAACCAGTCTCACTAAATCATTCTCTACATACTCCCGTTATTTAGTTTTCTGTTTAAGGTTCAACTTTAATTCCATTCAGTAGGAAAAGTACATCATTGATCGTCGCTTTGAAGTCTGAAAACATGTTTTTCGATAAAAAAGAAATAATTATGTTGACTAACTTTTTGTTATTACTTTCAAGGGAACTCAATACGAAAACGTCGTCAAGAGGGGCTCGTTCTAATCGAGTATTTTCAAACTGAATGTTTGCTCTGACAAAGAAGTTATTTGGCGAAACATTCCCCTACAGTATAGACTTAGATGACTATATACATATATAAATCTGCTATCAGTGAATTATTCCCACCAGTTTTATTTCACATTAAGGTGTTCCCTGTGAGACCCACGGAATGTGGAGATGCAAACAATTCTTAAGTAGATGGGAATACTCAAGGGTCTATAGGCAAATACAAAAAAACAAAACAAAAAACTCATGACGTCAGAGATGATAAAAGGAAAATATTTGGAGAGAATAACAAAATCTCTGTTAGCAGTGAGCGATGTCTATGTCCACGAGCTCATCTTCAGAAGATGAGCATTGCTTAACCAAAGGATTCCACGCCACGTGCCGTTAATTTCTGAGTACAGTTTTAACCCATATGAATCCTGGTCTTCCATACATTCTTCTGGTTCGGATGTATAAGCTGATATCGTTAAAATGCAACAGGAATTCGCCCTTGGGAGAGATGAAAACCAATGGGCTGAATATACTGCCATCCTAAGGGGACTGTAATCGTAACAAAATCCATCCCCCACATGTTTGACCAGGACGATCAAGTTTAACTATTTATTTATATCCATCTTTTCATGGACATACATAATTTTGAAACTTCATATTTAAAGGAGAGCAAGCTTTTACATTGATAAGACAACGATTTTAAGATGAAACATCATAGGACAGTACCATATATTTCATGCTATTTCATAACTAAAGAAAGATCCTTCTTTTTTCTTTTGTTTTATCTTCAAAAGTCTGAATGTTCCATTGGTTTTCGAGTGTTGTTACGTGTCGTTTCGTAAATGGAATACCGGTGTGCCGGTTACAAGCAATGTATTATTGCTAAGAACATTATCAATGTGTTAACTTCTTAACGCAATACAAAACTATTTTTGACTAGTTATTTCAATAAGACTTAACGAGCTATGTATAACATCTAGTAAATTATACACAAAACAAAACTAAATAGACATTACCATACTGATACTAAAATATTTAGAAATTCAATAATCAGGTGAAATATAGTTTCAACAACATTTTCATGCATAGATTATATTGTAAAGAGTGAACTTGTATTTTACTTAAGCATTTAACGTAGACCTAAGTTTGTAGTAGGTTTCCTGCAAGTTCCAATTTTTGAAAGGCAGCAAATTTTCTTCTCAAACATTTTACGCATTTTGTTTATCTTATCATGAAAATGCAATCTTGTCCAACCGTATGGTTAGCTTCCACCCTCTTACATGGAAAAAAATGTTTTGCATAATATTTTCAAATAAAGTTTTCTAACGTTTTGATTGGCACCAAGCAAATAGCACTTTATAACATTACACGTGAAGACCTTTGAGTTTGATTTACGAACTGTTTTTTGAAGGTAACCCAAACACCCAGATATAAATGATGGGACTTTAAAGTAGGAAGGTGTTGTAAGGATAACAAACTTGTAATTTTCAAACATGCTTCCTTAAGTTACCCGACAATCTTTGAAATAAAAAAAATCCATACGTCAGGAAAAGCTTATTTAGTAAAGAAAACTTGAAAACGTCTTAACCAGAGAAAGCCTCAACCCAGACACAGACTGATGCGAATTTCCGATTTTCAACTTTCTTTTTTTCCCCCGAAGTTGGTCGTATATCGATTAAAGTCAGATTCTAATTGGATAATGGTTCTCCCGGGATAATATAAAGCTTACTTTTATGCTTTCATTTCTTTGCAAATGCAATTTATGGATCCAAGCAGTTTATTCTTCCTATTAACTTTAATAATCAACCATCTGTCTGCAGAATTTCGATAGTAATGTTCTGTGGTGATAATAATTTTCTCTTGAGCGTGAACACGAACTGAAGCACTGATGCATCTGTAGCAGGGCTTGGTGCAAATTTCGCCTCCATCATTTTGTATTCGTGATTTGAATACCGACTATAGTTCATGTTATCTAGTACACATAATTTTCTGCCGAAATAGGAAGACTTTAATATGATACTATAAAGCATACAACTTATGAAATAAATAATAGAAATTTAAAAAAGGAACAAATCAGGCCAAACATTTGTTTACGTCATACCAAACTGTCTGGTTGAGTTTCGCTATTATATATATATTCTCGTTTTGGTAATGCACACAAAAAATCGGTATTTTGTAGCTGTTTTGGTCTAAAGAAATATTGCATTTCTTATGTTCAAACCAAACTCAACTACATTAATTAAGTTATCAGCTGAACTGCCACAATACGTGACCTTCTTCAATTTAGTGTCAGCACATTTTATGTAAGTTTATAATTCTAGAGTTGTATCAATCGCACAGTCGCACACACAACCGTGGTACGAGCTATACACTGGTTTCGCGAACAAAGTATTCATAGGGTCATTACTAGATACATACACTCGTTCATTGTAAAATATGTTCTTCCTTTCTGAGATAAATATAACCGCTTAGGAGGCTACAAAATTCTAGTCTATAGACTGGTCTATTTATAATGTATAGTCTAGTCTACTGGTCTACTGGTAAAGTCTACTGGTCGGTTTATAATCTTGTCTATAAACTATTATCATAGTTGGGTGCATGGTCATATATACTCATACACTCACTGAAAGTTCAGCTCATCCGAATACAAGCATACAGGTTTTTTGCAAAGTTTTATTTTAATGTTATTCATCGTATAAGAAGCCGAGAATGGCAAATATATTCAAACTTCTTAAAGTCATTCTTTTTCTCCGATCACAAGCATAATCCTCATTAAGTTAACATGATTGCTTTCACCAATGCTGCAAGTTCTAATGTTACCTGTTCCAATGAATATTGAATGAATTGAGTAAGACACGTGAATTTACCATCACATGTTTAAGTTTGTTTAGACGCCGCTACTAATTGTCCTTGAATAATATACGAGTTAGGAAGTAATTTAAATGAGATGTAAAATTTGTTAAAGTTTCCGAGTCTTCCTTACACGCCAGTCACAGTGAACAATATAAGGAGACGTCCTATCACATCAGAGTAATTAAAACGTAAACCAAACAAATGTCAATATATATGAGCCTCCAACTGTTTGGATTAAGGAGCAGGTTTTTTTTTTGGCATATCGCCGTACCAATTTAACTCTGCTTTGACGTTTTTTTGATTGAAGGACAAGCCACAACTTCCAAAGATCATGTTTTTCTTTCAAATTATCATGTTTACATACTTAATAATAAAGCATATGAGAAGTGTCAAGACGTGACTAGGTTTTAACGCAATCTTTTCCCCCCGTTTCCTCAAATGTCAGGGTTGACAGTATTGATATAGATATCTGTAAATTAAATGAGTAAACAAAATATTTGTTTTCATCGCAGGTAAAAAAAAATACAAGAAGTAACGACAACTTACGATACAAGAGTGCAAAAGGATTGACGTCATAATTATCCTCTCACGTGACCAAGTTAACAACTTTGTTTTTGCGACAGACGTCTCTCTTAAAATTGGAAGCTATAGCTGCAGAGGGAAAAATCGATAAGCAACAAAAAAGAGGTTTTGATTTTGGGAATTGCTGACAAAAACAGTTTCGTGGAACAGGTGCGGAAAGGATACGTCCAACAACAAAATTTACATCACAATGCGAAGTGTCGGAGTGTCCTTCTGTCCCCTTGCGTTGCTGGTTTTTCTACAAGTAGCTTGGGGTCAAGGGTCAATATCTCCCGATGCATCGACACCGACACAATACGGTGTATCGCCTGTATTTAAGGATCTTTTAGACGAAGCCACAGATGTGTTTCAGACAATGCAAGCATTTATGACGACGTTGAGCCAGTTCGATAGAATACGACTACACGAAGGCAAACGAGAAAACGAGATCAGGAGATACGGTGTCAAGCGAAACGATGCCGGTTTCCAGATAACCGGTTGGAGGAAAAAGAGAAGTACCATGGAGGCAGATTTTATCAGTACAATGTTCACAGGCAAACTGGACCACCAGGCTAAGGAAACCTTAAAGTCAATCTATAAATTTGTTGACGGCATGGAGAAGGTAAGGTTCATTATATTTATTGTATGTATATTATTATAGCAGAAATACAAATAAAAAACTTACCGATTTATTATGTTTTATTAACAAAAACGATCAGTTTTGTAATAGCATTAGAGATATTAATATTCGAAATTTCTCTCTGTTTTCACTTTCATTCCATGATGTAAAATTATAAACCAGAATCTTAGTCTGGATAAGGCCAAGACACAAAAATGTGAGGCTAAGGGAGTCATATTGACTGACCAGGTGACGCTTACAACGTTTCAACCACGTTACCATATCTACGATCAGTTCATTTCGGTTTATTCCAATATTAATTTTTAATATTTACACAAAATGGCATTGTTGCAATTTTCAAACCGGCAAAGAATGACTAACATTATTAGCATGTACGCTCCCTTTTTCAATCGAGACATTCAAATTTCGTAACATAACCCATGTGTCATGTGACTACGGAAACACACACCGTTACATTAATTCAATGTATGTGGGTGGAACAGTACACAATTAACGCCACCTCAACACAAACACACGTGTCATTTGAGTAGAGAAATACACTTCGTTCTTTTTAAGGTAACGAGTGGATAGCAAAAATACAAAACGTACCCGTCTTTATCGTAAATAAGGCGTCTTACCAACTTAGAAGTTACTCATCACGACATTAACTTGCATATACCCTTAAAAAAATGGTAACTTAATTAATTTCAGTTGAAGAAAAAAAGCTGTTTCATCAACATCATCGGTGATTCATTTAAAAACTACCGGTATACACCCTATAGTCTGTGTGACTTTTCTTTAACTCAAACCTATCATGTTTGTCATCACCTAGTGCACTTACGATATAATAAAATCTGGATATCTGTGATGTTTTGGGACTTTTATTGACTACACCTTTGATAAAATCTCACTATCGCCTCGCGGAATTGGAGTGTTATCTATCAAACCAAAATATTTCATTTTCTAACCTCATCCATTCCTTAGTTAAATCTTTGTCATCACAAAGTTTACGGCTTTCATTAACTTTATATTTTTTATCTAGATAAGGTTCCCTTTTACAGCATAAAATTTCAAGTTTTTAAGACCTTCGTATGTTTATTAGCATGTGTTATGAAATAGAATACACCACGTTTGATGCGTCCAAAAAAAAATAAGGTCAAATTGCTATAGACGATATTATATTGTGCATAAAAAGTTAAACTTTGGAAATATTGATACCTAAGCGCAAATTGCCTCTGTCGTTTCTTCAACCACATTCAAGAATCTTCAAAGGCAAAGGTTTACCAAGGTCGTTTCATCAAAAACTTTTCTACATCTCTGAAGAGACTTTGCTTTCTGCAACAAAATGAAGTCACTTGTCAGGAGGATTCGAACTTTATGAAAAATATCACTCTGTACTTAATTCACATTTTGTTTATACATAGTATACGAGCTAACTTTGGTTAAAATATCAGGGTTGTTCTCAATAGTTAATTAAAACTGTTAAACAAATCCATAATCTCAACAAGTTAATAATAATTATCAAATATCAAATTGATTTGCTAGTCACAAAAGAAGGAAAGACTGAGATGAAACATATCTAGTTTTTTTTTTTGAAGAGAAAGGGAACTTTACAAACTATAGTTTCTGATTTAGTACTTTGGTGTCAACCAATCTTGCTATTGATGCGATATTTGGCTCCTTATTTATTTACGTCGGTATAACATATCGAATGAATAATAAACTTTGCAATGAATTAAATATCAATACTTGCTTTTGCTTTAGGGGGAGGGGTGGTGGGAGGGATTAGCTTAGCCTCGGACGTGTTCTTTGACCTCTCATACCGGATACCGCAAATCGTAATCAGACCTCTGCGCTATTTATAAGTGGTTCTGTTTTTACCGTATGCGCATGTGCGCGAAAACGCATCAACATTGACGATTTATTCTATATTCAAAATTTGCAGTTTTCTCTGAATAATTGAAATTTGGTCATTTGTATAATAAAGTGCCATAGTAATATATCTCTACACAATGGAACGACACTTCCAATTCCAACTCGCTTACAGAAAGCAGTGGAAACAGGTCTGAATGGGGTCATCTCTTTAATATAAATCACAGAGGTTAAAACTATTTAAGGTGAACAATGGACAACGGAATATTTTTCTTCAAAATGCCATAACTAGTCTCAACAGGGTTGATTTGCATATAGTCTGATAATGTATTGGTCGGCATACCACTTTTACGGACAAATGATTCAAATTTCACTTATTTACTTTATCTGTAAAAATAACGTAACCTAGCAACACCCCTACATACCTAACAAAAGTCTGAATAGATGCCAACGTGTAAAATGTATAAATACATTCTATTTCAAAAAGAATATGCTGTTTGATCAAATTACCTCCAGTGATATTATGTTGCCGGAACTTCTAATTCGTCACCCTAACGTCAATTATGTATTAATTATGAATGATGATTCTCTTTGAAAATGATCCTCTTTTTCCATCCTGTTATTTGTTTTACCTTATTTATATAGTGCTCCTTTCATATATATACACTGCTCAAAATCGTTATCCACCTTGTGCAAGCCAGTTATTGGTGTTTGTGTACTTTCAACGGATATAAAGATGTCAACCGGAAAATGTTGGATTGTCTCAGGAGAAATTTGTAAAACCAAGAATAGAAAAACAAACAAAGAAACCGGTTTAGACATTGTTATAGACTTTATCTGAATCGATTTAGAAACTCTCTAAATAGCTACGAAGGTACTAATAATAAAGTGTGAAAATCAATCATCTTTGACGCACCAAAATGTCTTCATAATCGATAAAAAATATTGAAGAATAATTCAATATCCATTTGAAATGGCTAACGGTGTATATATATGGATGACACCCACTCGCCAAAAAAAGGGGGGAAGTGAAGAAGAAAGATGCTCTTTCCACGCAAAGAAAAGGGCGACATTTTTAGGTTATGTAGGGTTCATTCAAAAGCTTAATTAGATTCAATTATACCCTAACATTTGTCTGAGAACATAAATGGTACCGAATATAATCTTGCGTAAATTCTAGCAAGTAGGCTTTGAAAATAATCGTATCGTCCACGATTCATAAGAAAATGATGACTATTTTTAATCGAAATTTTGATCCAAAATTATTGGAAGTTTTTGGAAAATGCTTCAGCCCTTCATGAAATGTTTGGGTTTTGAGTAAACTAGTGTACTATAGTCAACTTTAGTGTAAGAGTATGGGTAGATAAGTATTTTCAATACAGCCGATACTCATGGCTTTATCAGTTAAAACAATGGTTCAGGTGAGGTTACCCGTTAATCAGTTTAAACTGATGTGTGTTATAATTTCCTTAATATGTGTTACATAACAAACCAGTTGCTACTGAGAAGGACTTACAAAACAGAAATTACTAAACACACAATCCAATGCATAATGATTGATTGGAATAACCAGACTACTCTAAAGTTTCCGCCAAATAATTTCGTCCACATTTTAACAGAAAGTGGATGACACTTTACTGATAAACAATTAAATCTGCAATTTGAACCATCTTTACAAAGGTTTACTTACTAGTCAATCATAAGGAGAGTTGTTTAGACTCCTAACCAGTCACTAGTTGAAACAGTCTTTGAGTAATGAATTCATCTGTTAGTTATGTTTCCTACAGTAGCATCTGCTGACAGATCTAACATGTGTTACGCTGTTATAACACTTTTTAGTTTAGAACTGATTAACGGTTGTCTCTTATTTTCACAGAACAAACTGATCAAGCAATGCACATTGGATACCCAAAACTAAAGCGTAAATGTATCAAAAACGATAAGACAATTCCTCTACAATATGTGCATCATCTTCAAACATTCGTGAGACTCGAACCAACCAGACGGCTGACACTGCCTTAGGCCTGTGAACTCAAAAGCAAAGACGGTCATTCATGCTTTGACCGCGTCAATGACACTTAAAAGACGTTTGAGGAAGCAGAGCGAATTAGTTGCTATCGTTTAGGTGTTTCATCAAGCAAATTTTGCAGAAAAGTGTCAGGCTATAACCCCCCCCCCCCTCCCACATTACGTTCCTGACAATAACTGCCCATCCCTTTTCCCAAGTATTTTAATACCTTAATATATTCTGACGCTAATTTTCGAAGACTCTTCCAGACCTGTCATATAGCTATTAAATTTAAAAAACTATACTTAGATATGCAGTCAGTTAGATAATTCCGATAAGAGAAAAAGATATTTATTTGAATATTTCACTAAAAGCATTCAATATATAAAGGTTATATTTCTTAATGACATTTCCTAGTTCAAAGTACATAAATTTATGCACCATTAATTGTGAGCTCATACAATTTTTTTTCTTCTTTTTAGAAATACATCTCTACATCTGATTTGTTAGATCATTTCATATTTTTTTCACATATTTTTTTTTTAAATTCTAGTAGTGAAAATAAGAACTCACCATTAACATGTGGGAGTATTGATTTTTGGATCAAGTAACAATCTCTAATTGAAGGCTAAAATACGCCAAGACGTTGCTTAGCAAAACAAGACAGGGACAAAATGTTCGCGTCATTATTATAAAGAAAAACAAATTAACACCCTTGTTGTGACGACAGCGGAAAATATTCGAATATTACTTTGCAAATTCTGATAACGGATATGAAACTTTTTAAAAACGCATCAAATGACAAAAATAAAGTAGTTATAATATTGATAAAAACAAGAAGAAACTAAGAATTATTACGACAATTGAATAATTTCGTCCATTAGACTTGATTACTGATTACATATTAAAATTCACCGAATACTTCGTGAACTTTTGACGTTATATTATTTAATAATATTCTCTTCATTAATATAAAGTCCAATTTAAAATTGTATCTCATCTCAGGAAACTATATAGCCTGTTGCTCACTTCAACTCCACAATATTTGCAATAATTTCACGACTTTTTAAGGTTTTTAGCTAAAGTGAATAATTTAAGTTTTACCGATTGGATAGAACTAAATACATAAAATATAAGTTTATATTAATTGTAAAAGATTACCGTGTGGCAATTTACTTACCAAAGCTATTGAAGGATAATTACATTAATTGCTAAAAAAGAAGCCATTTCAAGTAAAATTAGAAAGGGGCAGGATATAACAATATTAACGTAGTGTATTGTAACTAAAAGCAATTCCAATTTTTTCGTTTCTGTTTACCAAGATAGAGCTTCAAGCATTTCCCATAATGCTTTTGGTTATAAAAACAAGCGGAGCTGTTTTACTAGTTTTGTTGTTGTTGTTGTTGTTGTTGTTGCTATAACCACGCTGAATATTAAAATAATAAAAACATGAAACACAAAAGTGAACATATTAACACTAATGTTTTTTGTCTTCTTGTTTGTCAACAGGCAAGGGCTTACTATGAAAATGGCGGCGCCCCGCTCGATTTACCAGCCTCGTATCAAACTGAATCATCAGACAGGTCACGTGACGTGGTGTGATACAACATGTCTTCTCAGTAAACTACGATAGCGCGCGCGCGTATATTAAGTACGAGCAGAGTGCGGAGAGGTGGCGCTATGATTGACAGCCTTAGCAACCAACACCGATCCAATGAAAAGGGGAAAGGGAGGCTTCTACGTCATTTGTATGAATCAGCTAAAGAGGGGTCAAAGGTTAAATTCTGTTCTATTTGCAGTCGCTTTATACATACTAGCAGATGTATTGTTATTTACGGCGATAATGATTATAGTAAACACCTAACCAAATATGTAATATGTATACATATCTGCATGTTAGGTACACAGCTCAATATCTCATCATTTAATAATACATACTTTGGAATTACTTTAATGTAGAAACGATTTATCTAAAGAACACATTCTTAGACCCATGTATCGATAGTTATATGTTTGGAATGTATGGTTTCAGATGAAATATGAATTTGTTTTCAAATATTAGCTTTATGAACACCAAAGATATAAAAAACGTAAAACCTTGAAACACTGTTAAAATGTGTTCTGTTCTTGTGTTTGTATGATATTCACTTCACGAATTAAACAATGAAATTGGTATTCAATAATAATACTACTAATAATAAATGCTTATATAAAACGACAAGCAGTAAACAACGTAGGTTGTAACCTACATCGAAAGGCTAACATATTTCGTACTTCATCTCTGGGTCATAAATTTGCTGATACAATTGGTCATCGAGTGATATAATTTAGCGCTGTAGGTCTTAGCAATAAAGGAAAACAGGTTTCATGTTTCTTCTGAAAAAACACTGGTCTTGTAGAGCGATTCATTGAGATAACAAGAGACTGGTGCAAGACGCAATGCGCCGTTTGTCAGTTTCTAATATTCTCATGATTTTCCATCTGCACGGGTAAACAAAAACACAGACGTAACGTACTTATAATTCAGTATATTACGAATTACTCTCCTATACTCATTGAATATTCATCTTCGTTGCATATTCAACATTATGAAAGTATAAATATTCATCTGCGTTGCATATTCAACATCATGAAAGTATCAATTTGCATTTTCATTTGCTTTACCCTTGTCCAACCATATAGGAACGTTGTTTTTGCAATGTTTTAGTTTTGTTTTGTTTTGTTTTTTTATCACTTCAAAACTTTGCGAAAGTTTGAACGAAATGTCGACAAATTGGAAAGTGGAATTGACCTGGTTTACGCAAATCGGTTTTTGATGCTTCACCTACAAAAATCATTATTTCTAATCCTGAATAATATTTTTCAATAAGAAATAACATTTTCATAAATAGGTCTTGCTATCAGCCAATCTTAACTAGCTTTAAAGAAATGCTTGAGTTCCATATTTATCAACCAAAAAAAAAGAAAAAATATTTCCGATATCAAATATCCAAGGCATAACGGAAAATAGTTTCATTAGGAATTAAATGATGTTTCCAGCTCAACAGGAAATTGTCTATTTGAAGAAATTATGTCAAACTTAAGACAATTGTTTTTCTGACAATATCAAGGCCAATGTGGAAAAAAGTGATGAAACGTATGAGAATATGTTTTATATAGCTAAAAGATATTTTTATGTTGTCCTCTTGTGACATCGTTCGTTTAAATTGTCTGAGTAACGCAAATTTTGACATTACTCTAGCATGGTTTCAACGTTCTGTTTCAAACGTAGATATTGCTCAATACAACCAAAAGTTTTGACAAGAATCGGAGTAGTCTGGTTGCTTGGTTTGAAATAAAATCCTGACTCATACATTGAAGAACATTTTCAACGATTCCAGCAGTATAGATATATATATGAATATAATATGAATTTGAAATATCTCATAACACAGTTTTCATATAAAGATGACGTCATGTCCAGAATGTGTCTGCGTAATGTGACGCACTGTAAAACTAAAGAAATTGTAAGAACAGTAACAATGCAACTTTATTTAACCTTTATTCTTCGACCAACGAGGTGCTCTATAAGTGAGTTTGAACTACTGAACTAAATTAAACTTTTGAGAGTCATTGCATGTACATGCCACAATGAACACCGAAATACGAACAGCAAGTAACCGGCGAAAGAAATATCTGTGGATTTGTTTTCTTTCCAATTCTCATTTGAACATGTCTTGAAAATGACTTTTGATTACGTGTCTTAATTCATATTAGAACATGTGACGGTGAAGGTTAATTTAATCTGCCACGATAGGGGTCCATGTATATTCATATTATCTTACCTAGCTGTATAGAAGTTATCAAAGGGTTCGTGAATCGCTCTTCTCCGTAACATGTAATTATGAATATATATATTTGTAATTATATATATA
>JAIPMN010021988.1:648-17300 GCA_020650975.1 Apostichopus californicus | reverse complement strand
TCTGGATGGACTGCGAGGGGCAACCAGGAGCCGGAAGGATTGGAGGATGAGAGTCATGGTCATCACCAGGGGTCGGACACGACTCGACGGCACAAAGTAACAAAGTAATCACATAATGTCTGGATACTACAGTATTTACCAAGCGATATGTGCATAACCAATGATAACACGAACTCTTAAATCAGTGAGTTATTAGCATACTGTATTAATCCACTACAAAATAGTTTGTGTCCCACAAATTCTATTCAACACTTCTACTTCTTCAGTGGCAGACTTTTGGAACTTCTGCCTAATTATTTCAGCGTTCATAATGAGGTTTGCTTAATGATAATCTAGACGGAACTTAGTGACATAACAGATCTATAAACCTCTCTGAATGGTGCATCAACTTTTTCTCTCAACAGTCCCTGCATGGGGTTCAATGCCATGCTCTGGGACTCATGTAATCCAATCCTAAGGAAAAGATACCTGATATCCCTTGCCAGCATATATACAGAGTATATATGCATTTAATACCAAAATATTAATTTAATACAAATTTTACAACACATGTACAGTAGCCTTCATTCTTATTCAGTTACTATGGGGGTCTAGGCTATTCAATATTACAAGAAGCACAATGCTTATAAATCACGCTGTTTAACAATTAGTTCCACTCGACACTGCTTTTCTTTGTGTGTGGAACTGAAATGCAATATGTAATAGGCCTACTGTAGGTCTACAGCCGAGTCAAATCCATTTGCGAAGCTCCTTTAATACACTCATGGATAAATGTATGAAAGAATCCCCACAGCCACACATCTATATATACAGTACAGTATATTTCATATTGTTATTGGAGCTGTTGTAGTAGAGCAACAGTACTACTGTAGCTTATATTGGAAAGCTCAACTTTTGACAAACCTTTTAAAAGTCTTCCTGTGTGAGGATGTACCTGTTTTGACTACAAGTGTACCTTTGTACCCCTGGCAGGGTTTAAAGGCTTTTATTGGTTCATGCCATCATCCATGGAGATCACAGTATCACCAGGGAGTTGTTCCATAACAACTCCCTGGTATCACACTAGTCACTGTAGGTAATATATAAAACTGAGCATGACAATGTACGTCATGTCTCGACCTTTGTCCCCTGATTTATACACAGCTGATATATGGATAGAGAATATCGTTCCAAATCATCAGTAATCTTGTTATCATGGTAGTAATTGTTTGATTTCTATACATACAGTAGTATGCAGTTAACATACAGTGACATTACTGTACATGATAAAGAGTAAAGCTACTGTGGGACTATGTTCTGCTGGACAAGATGCAACATACTGTAAGCTGACCTGATATGGATACCAATACCCAGGGAATGGGTGGGGGAGGGGAGAATACCAGAACCCAGGGGAGGAGATGGGGAGGGAGAAGAAAGCCAGAACCCAAAGAAGGAGATTGGGGAGAGAAGCTGACATGAGATCATTGATATCCATGTGTCACATTTAGGGGTGCAAGAATGGAGGGTAGCTTGAGGTGTGGGGGGGGGGGTGCAATGCTAGTTGACAACATGTGAGGTCGGAGGAAAGGAATAGTCACTTTTCCAAAATTGTGTTCTTTTTCCAACAGATTTGTAAATATCTATTCAGAGCAGATTGTCGCATTAACTGTTTTAATTTTCATGTAATTCCATCAACACATTGGGGAGGGGGAAAGATGGGGGCATCAAAACAATGATTTTAGCACTGCCTGACATCAGATGATATACATGTACTATATTCTTGGTATCTTGAGGCAGCCTATGGTGGGGCAACAATGCATATTTTATGCATCTTTTCAACTATGATTAATAAGCAATATTACCAAATATGTTGATATCATCTCATGCATAGCCACACAGTATTATAAACAGGAACATTACATCCTCCAAGCTCAACGCTAGGCCATCCATCCATTCCCCCCCCCCCCCAAATAAAACAAATACAATTCAGTTAACATTTTACAACAATGGTCCTTGACTTTGTAGTTTTTACTCTAACCTACTTAACTGTACAGAATGTTACAATCTGTGATGAGGAAGTGATGTCTATGCAACAATTACTGCTTGAACGGAAACTTATGTGTGTTACAGTACTACTAACTATGATGAAGTAAATCGATTAATGTTCACCAGATCATTGGATGACTTCCCAATTAGTAAGTTTACAGTACATGCTCAAGCTTTCAATCCAGTCCAAAGAGAATAAAAATATTAAATAAAATAAAAAACCCATCATGCCCATAATTCTAATGTAATTATGAAAGTATGAAAGTTTTATTTCATACACAAACCTTTGAATTTTTAATTCCTAATTTTATGTTTCCTGTCACTATTGTGGTGTTACAAATGAATGAGGTAGATCATGCTTTTTGGGGGGTAACTTCTCTTCTCCTTCAGCTGTGGAATATGAGGTGACCAAGCTGTGACCGAGCTATGACATACAGTACAGTGTAACCTAATGCCACACACACAGACTGACTTCACCTCAACCTGAGTGGTGTGGGGACAGATATTTGACATGAAAACAATGAAGGGCTATTAGTTACTTTAGAATAGTTCCACTTCCACCAAACCTTCCAAAGGTTTAAAAGAAGTGAAAATAATACAACATTAAATTAAAATATGTGGGATGTAGTTATACAAAATCGGATTTGGTTTTAAGAACCAATTAATAAACTTGTGCTAATTAGCCACGATCCAGACTATCGTTGTAACCACATTAAAATCACGGAAATAATGTACAATAAAGTAAAATATATTTCTAGTGCCAAGGGACACAAAGCTGCAAATCTACTGTACTTTACACAGGTTTACAGTGTGTACAGTACTGTACACACTGTATGTGATATCAAATATTTATGTAAAATCTAAACAGTCACATTAAATTCTATATTTATCTTGGCAATTAGTTCAACATTATAGTCTTAAAGACAAAGAAAGCTACTGTTCCATTGTCACAATTACAAAGAGAACAATGACACTTGAAGGATTTTGAAGGCTGTACATCTAAAATGTTTTTAGATTTAATTTAAGAGATTCAGTGGCTTAGAACAATTAAGTTACCATGGTGACCGACTATATAACAAAAAGTACAACAATGGAGATTGTTTCAGCTTGACCTCAATAATCGTATTTTCGCTGTCTTATGAAAGTAAAACCCTTGCTGCAGCAGGAAATATCCCGACCTCTTACTGTAAGGATATATATGCAGAATGGATATCATGTGGTTAACAATTAAGGAAAGGTAACTGTATCCTGTTTGCAGCCTCACGGCTGAGCCATATTATAACATGTTGCAGTTATTACCATTATACGGCACTTATGTTAGGTTTGCTGTTCTCTGCTGGTGTTGTTGGTATAAAACCTGTAAAACAAGCCAACCTAATGACTCGGTCGGGAACGAGAGAGCATACTGTAACAATTATAACACAGGGACAACTTAATCTAGGTTCATAGTGTCCCTGCAATGTTTGTATCATGACCCAAGAGGTTCTCGGAATAATTGTCACTGCTGACTAGTCATAGTGTTGAGTAAATACTTCTTACTCTACGAGTGGAAAAAATCACATAATGAACAGGATAGTGGATACACTATATATACAGTAAAAATGTCACTTGTACAGTGATGCAGCACTCTGTCGCCAGCAAACTATTTTATCACCATGTGCAATAAAAAAAAATATAACCAGACATTTGCCAGATAGGCCGTCCTGGATGACTGTGCGCTCTTGACTGAGCCAAAGTTAATAAATAATTGAAAAATGAAAAAATCTAAAAAAAAAGTTCATCACATAAGGATTAATTTACAGATATTACATTAATAACAATTTGCTGATTCAGCCTTGTGGTAGTCACGTCAAGTTTGAACTACTGTACGTACAATAAGCCTTCCCCTCCTGATGATCAAATTATTATTAAGACAAAGTTAAACCCTTTCTGAGACAGAAATGTTGAAATGCAATTTATATACTTAAATATTTCAAAATATCATTAGAAAAATCCTTGTATCCAGTATAATGCAACATTGAGGTTTTGTAAGACTGACTAATCAAATCCAAAGTGGAAGTCCCAATCCTACTCAAGAAATGAGAAAGACTTTCTTTTCCTTTCTATTTTATCTTCAAAGTAACAGTTGGTACAGTACAGACTTTAGCACTTTCACTTTAATACTAGCATCACAACTTGAGTCACAGTACCAATGAAAGAGGAAAACCAGAGTGACAAACCTCCCAAGTGGTTTATATTTGACAAACATTTATTTAATTTCAAACCAGGAAAAGAAATACCAACAGGCTTGGTGATACCTTACCCTTAGTTACATTACTGTTATTTATATATATTAAATGCCAACATTTAATAGCAAACTGCATACAAGAATTTCGACACATTGTTGCCAACTTTACCAGCAAGCTACAGTAGTTGGCAGTTGCACTCATAGACCAACATACGAAGTACTGTATGCATTTATAGTCATGAAGTTTATCTATGTACTACCTTTGGTGTGTATACCTTACATGATTGATTATGTCTGACATTTTTTACATGCTGAACTGTCATCTAGTACACTTACAGAAGTTACAGTGTATTACAAATTTGTCAGGGAGACAAACGGTGTTGAAATGTTAACCAAGGATGGTCTGCCGGTTTGTCAAAGTTTAGTTATAAGAAATTACATGCCAATCATAGTTCTGTACATTCTGATGAAATCTATCATAAAGGTGAACATTTTTAAACCAAAAGTAGTCAGATATCTGAACCAATCACATAACACTTCAGATTTTGCTCTCCCATGTACACACACTTACAAGTCTATAACAGATAATGTATACATACTGTACCTGTAATACAGTTTGTACATCCGAATGTCCTGCATATAATCACAAGCCTACTCTACTGTATATACTGTACACATCGTAATGTGATTGATAAGTTCCAGAATGAGTTCCTGACAAATGTCACCTGTGAATAATTGATGTCACGATCATGTGGTTAGCAATAGAAAGCTCCTTGGAAGAATACAAAATGAGATCACTAAGCGTTGAAATAAGAATTCATGTACAGTAGATGAAAAATTCATAGGAAACTGGCTGGCTTCAAAGAATGACTAAAACATTGGCTGCAGTCCAATACTTACTGTATTTGGAGAGCTACAAGAAAGTACGAGCCAAGCCAGGCAGGCCAAAGAAAACATACAGTAGCTACAGTATGTGCACCAGAGAAGTAACCAGAGCAAGCCTGTTGGAGATCCTGGACAAAACTGTAAGTTTTGGCACCAGACCAAATAATCCGCCAACATTGGTCAAAGCGGAATGAGTACGTATTCGGCAACAAACGTCTTTCTAGGTGGTTGTGTTAGGGTCCATGCAGTACAAACGGTAGAGACAACTTGAAGCAGAAAACGCTTATATGCCTACTGTATGGCATGCTTTCATGGCGACCTACATTACTGTACATGCATAAAATACAGAATAAGGCATTTTGCTAATTCCCAGTTTCCAATTCTGGGAGCCACACTGCAGCGTGTAAATTGATCATCCGAGATGACCAAAATAACTGCCGGGCAACCAAAACTTGTGAGATTGTGAATTACTGGTTACCCGGCGGACAACCAAAACTTTTAGAAAAGGCTGGTTAATGTTCCGAGAAACCAACGGGAAAAGCCACAGAAACAACCATTGAAAAAACAGAAAACCACGTAAATTGGCATTTCACATAAAACAAAAACATTTACCCATTTACATTCCAAACTCTAACCACCTTAATTTTGTTTCATGTTGTGGAACTTACTCATCTTATAAATTATATACCTAGATGAATATGTATGTTCCACTAGTGTGGAAGGCCAAGCCTTCACATTGACATGGACCACTCGGACCGAGATTTATGGTATTTTCTGTGACGTCCGTTCATCAACAAAGGCCAATCAGAGTTCAGGTTGACCCCCACGGGCAAAGACTCTGCCCATCCACCACACTGATACGTACATACCGCATGTACACACTTGGCCAGTACTATGATGACACACCTACTGCTTACCACATGGGTATTACATAATGTGACGCTCTCTGCACCAAACATCTTATAATGTACCTAACACAAGTAGACAATCTTTGCTATATAGTTAGCAATATTAGAAACTAAAATGCAGTAAGGGCGGGGACGGACCAAGAGCTGGAGCCAACACAGCTTCATCTGTTGACAAGTCCGTGGTACATTTGTACAAGTTTGCAACGTACCTGTAGGGTAGCCTGTTGGCAGCATGCAACGAAGTTTTGTCGCGAAGCTGACTGGTTACATCAAGTATTTGAAATTAAACAGCTCCCGTGCTATGGGTGTATGGCATTATAATGCTCTAAATCCACCCACATGGTACTTATCGTGCAGTAGTTCAGAGCTCTACAAAATTGTTAAAATAATCTCCTCTTGCAACTTTAGTGCATTCAGATAAATAATAGTAAATCAATATTGTACATAGTCTAGGCTTACTGTATTTGTCAATGATACGGCATAATAGTTTGGGATCTTTTCCATTCACCAGCACCCACAGTTGACACAGGGAAAGAACAACATGTCCAATGCCTAAAGCCTCCCAAAACTCTCAGTTTCTTTTACCCTATGAAAACTATATGGGGGGGCAATGTTGTTGGCCGAATTACAAATAGTTTTGGAGGGGATTAGGGTGGGTGGGGGTGGGAAATCTGATTTCTAACTAGGATCTAGCATAAATTTGTAACTTACAAATTGGATTTTAAAGGGGCTTTTAACTTAGGCAGTGGATAGCTGTCAGACGGTTCCCGATTCCAGTTTACTATTTAGCCGTCACTTCCGTCTGACATGCGCAGTTATCAATCTTGCGATTAGCTGCCATTTTGAATGTTGTCTTTGAATGAGTGAAGTTGTGATGCGATTATGATCCATTTTTCAGCATGCCTCTAGCTGTACTGTAGGTGATAGTTTTGACTCGTTTTCTGAAATATTTGAGACGACTGATAAAGACGAATAAAGACGACTGATGCAGGAAAATGTGTGAATTATAGTGTCCATCTAGACTATTAAACGGGCAATGAAAATAACGGAATAAACCGCACAAAATTGGAAAACAAACATGCTTCATCAAACATCACAGATGAAATCTTTCAAAAATCCCGCCGTTTGCCAATGCAAAGATGGTCAAATAGTAGTAATGCGCAGAAAACCGCCAGAAAATTTGCGGGACGGCAAAATAACTCGGGGACCGGATCGTCCACTGGCACCGCAGGAAAATCACAAGTCAACAAGATTGATAACTGCGCATGTCAGACGGAAGTGACGGCTAAATAGTAAACTGGAATCGGGAACCGTCTGACGGCTATATATCCACTGCGTTTAACTTAACCAACATATACTTTAGCATATGCTCATATTTACTGAAACATCTGATTCCCCCTAGGCCTATATGTGATTAATACATTAATTGGGTTAAATACAAATAGTTTTAGGGTACAAATGCTGATTCTAACTAGGACCTCAAGTTAGTCACTTAGAAATTGGGTTTGAAAAGGTGCTTAAATTTTAAAGAGATAGCACATCCTAGGGCAAATAGCCTTTGGTAATACTTACTGTTACATCTTAAGCACTGCTTGTGAAACCCCCAGATAATATCTCCACATGTGTCACACCATGTGACTACATGAAAGAGTCGAGTTGGCACGAAACTGTGTCCCTCCCCAAGTTCTGATTGCTTATATTCCTGTTCATAATCATCAAAATCCTGGAAAGTTAATGTGTCAATAAAGTCAAAATCGTCATCCCTAAAGGAAGTAAACGAAGAAGTGGACGACACTGTAGACGATGTATAACTGTTAAATGTTGAGGTAGAACCTGATTTGGATTCTATTCCTGAATCTGATTCTGAGTAGTGAGTTTCGTTCGCAGAACTGGTGAGGCTTAGTACTTTACTATGCTCAGTTTTACTAACACTAACAGTAACAACACTGTCAGTGTTACTGTTAGCAATAGCATTTCTACTCTCCTTCGTACTCGAATTCAAACTTTCGTCAGACGACGACTGTTTGTTGTTAATATCGTGATTCATTGTTGTGGAGGTATCTTCCGTGTCTTCAGAATCACTAGACCAATCTGAAAAGGTCCTCATTTCTAAGTATTCTGCCATTTTATTCCACATGACGTTGAATAATCCGCTGTTAGGTCTCTGCGAAATAGGCCTACCATCCGCACCGCTTCCACGGCGCGAGCCACGGCGTTCATTCATTTCAAGCGAAATATATCGATCAAAACTCCTCTAAAACACAATATTCCACGCCCACAGCAGCTGCAGTATTCCCAAAGAATTTTGTAAAACACAATGACTCAGTCCTCATCAATGTAAATACTCTACAAAAGCGAGACTAAAAACCGAACATCTTCAGTTTTCTGCAGCACTTCTTGGCTTATTGCTTCTTCGATGTCAGAATTTGTACATTGTACTGTAAGCATTACGCGTACGTAGAGAATAGCCTAACATCCGTAGAGTTAATACGTATAACAGTATATCGAGCTTGGTATTGGCCTAGGTAGGAACAGCCATCTTTTGATTGACCTTAACATTTAACTTCGAAGTAGGCTTTATAGCCCTAGTTTCAATCTAAACACTTATTTTCCAACTAGCCAACTTATAATTCCTTTTAGATTCTTCAGTAGCATTAATTAATAAATAAGATATACCAATGGATATCTTTTTGAGATTTGTTAAGAACGAAAGAAAGAAATAGAAGATGTGCTCAAAAAGCCGACACCAAGTTTAATTTAAACTACCGGAAGTGAATATAAGAAATCTCTTACTACTCCAACTGTTTGTTTGTTTTAGAACAGTAAATAGGTTCCATGGAGGTGTTTTTACCTCCATGGTTATACATCTCGAATCTACTGTACATGTGAGGTTATCCAAATACCAAAGTTTGACATTGACTTGTGTGTACTAGTGGTGCAGCGATATATGGCAGGGATGATATGGGATGTAACGATATGGTATATGAACAGAGGTGCTATGGCAAATACTCGGAGACAAGAGTGCGGGAAAGGGTAAACAAACAGGGTTTTGGGGTTCGGAGTTGACTGCACAGATCTTACAATCAAACTACTGGCTCTCATTTACGTCTGTCGCGATTATGTTTGTTTTCTTCTCCTAAGAGAAGGTATAATAAAATTGTAGGATATTCAACACACTGTTCACTTGATAGTGGGCCACGAACTGTTACGTCTAACACAAATAGGAATAAGGTCCATATTGTGCATATTGTTTAGTTGTCCATATTGTTTAGGTCAAGCTCTTGGTAATAATGGGTTACATATGATCGGCGTGGTCAGGCTCTGATACTAGTACCCGTAAATATCGAGGGCTAAAATAAAAGTGATCAACTGACAGTTTCTCTTTTGAATAAGTCCATGGAGTTTCCATTTCGTTCATTAAATATGGACCTTTGGAAACCAAACGATAGTTCAAGGCTCATCTTTTATGATATTTATCCAACCAACCACACAATTACTGAAAGTAAATAGGCCAGTGTTAAAGATCTTCCAACATAGTTAAAAAGAAATTGATATAAACCGTACAAGAAAATTTCGCCATTTAAATGAGGGCGCGCTTGCACAAAACTAATCAAGAACTACTTGTGGCTCTAGACTGAAACTATTCTTTTTGTGGTGTATAATTAGAGTCGATATTATTTGTCTTATTGTTCTTCCTCATACATGCAGATTAAGTATCACAAAACAATGGCACCAAAAAAAAAAAACATTAGAACATTGTTTTAGATATGTCATCAAATATAGGACGGGCTTGTGTGTGTGTTTTGTGGCTGGTATGTTGAAGAACATGAAAGGACGAACATGACTGTGGTCCGAAAATTGGGTCACTTCCGGGCAAGTTTTAAAACAACTTAGACCTTCAAAGAGCAAAGTGACTGTAGGTTTGCTGGTGAGTAAAGACCGTTGTTTCACAAGTGAACTTAAACTGTTGGCTCCCATTGCTAAAACTCTGCTAAAAAGAACTTCTGCAACTGGCTTTAGAGATCACATTGCTTGGGCAATTTAGTGTGTATGTCGATGGGAACATGTAAATTGAGTATGGTACCATTTATATATATATCCATTCCTTTTCATCGGCATGGAAGTACGATAGGGAAAAAATAAAATGTCAAGTTATTTATATTGTGAAGTCTTAAATGAGCTAAAAGGGGACAAAAAATAACAAACGTATACCGAGGTAGCCAATATTATAATATAAATTATATTAAGATATATTTTTAATGCAGGTAATCTACATTATAACAACAAATTTCTTTAAAATACATATTTTTGCGAAATTCAAGTCATTTTTCGAGCGATCTATACAGCTCAATCTACGGATGCATGTGAGCTCCATTATTTTCACAATTAATTTCTATAATTTAGCACGAAGATATAAGGACAAGATAAACCCGGAAGCACACTGCATGCCCTGCGACTGATCACGGTCCGACTCAAATTCGACCGTTGTGACCTATTTTTCGATTGTCGTGAAGACCCGACACATTGAACAATTATACTGAATGGCGCATACAACGAAAGTTTGCTGTTAGCGACCGGATCTCGATTAGATCACATTAAAATTTATAACCCCGTGATTGGTTTACATATTGTGCCGTTTTCCAACTTCTAGTCGGCTAGGGGGTTATGGCAATATGAATAACGAACAGCCTGTCAAAAGTCCCCCACCCGAACAATAACCGGCATGGCTTATAAGACGCGGGATAGTTCTCTGCAAGTCTTATTTGGTTGTTTCATTTGAATAGTCATAGTTAACCCAGCTGGTTGTTATTTAATGACCAATGTGAACTAATTGAAGTTGACATAGTTTGCATCAATAATGCCAGATGTTCGATAGCTCTTCAGTCCTAACCCTTCACGTTGAATGTACTCATTAGAGATTAAAAGATATGCGATAAAGAGACGATGAAAAGGAATATATCGGGATGAAAACAAACTTATCGATATTTACAGCCCGCATCAGAAGCATTGTATAAGAGGGAAGGCTGGATGTGGGGGCGGTAACCATAGGCAGTACACAGTAGCGGAGCGTCCATACAGTCAGGGGGCGGATGCCCCCCCCCCCCCCTGACGGACTCAAATGGACTGCTGGCGCCCTTTTCAGCTTTTTACCACTTTTTACTTATTTGCGATTATTGACTTTTTTATTGCGCTCTCATCTACCTATTGACATTTGTCACATTGTGTTGGTGTAATTTGGCGATAACACCTATTTATTCTTCGTTTATCTGCAAATTAGCAAGGCCCGGAAAGGGTAATTTCCGGCGATCTAGAGTGTATCTTTACTGAAAAAATTTCTGTACGCTCCGCGCCAACCAATGGTGGCGCTCCGCTTAGATAGTGTCGAAAGCGCCCCTACAGACTATTCTCGCCCCCCCCCCCTGACCAATACCCCAAGCTCCGCCACTGGCAGTACAGTTCTCGTTATTTGTCGTTTAAAAGGTTAGGTTCAATGATGGAAACCTACATTTACAGACTGGAGGGACACGAATGGATATAGATAGGACGGATCGCGCGTGGGGGGTGGGGTGGGTGGGGGACGCAGGCTTGTTGGTTACGGGTTTTACCTTGGGTTTCGTCATCATGACATTCGTCACCATGGATGCCAACATGATTCACCTACATATCGCTCATTGCATTTCTCAGAAACTAAATATTTTTTATTTTTATTTATTTGTTTTGCCACAAAAGTACAAAGTGGAGGGAAGTCTTCCATAAAGCTTAAAAGCTTAACAATGTGGAAGACTCCCTGAAGAAAGAAAAGAAAAGAAAAGAAAAATTAAATATATAGTTGTATACATATACATAAATATAAGTACAAATTAAATGTTCAATATATATATAGTAATTACATATAGGTATAATTTAGTTTTAGACAGTAACTAACTATTATTTCCTTACAAAACCACTTCTTAAAGGATGCGACTGACTTTTTACTCTTTAAATCGTTCGTTAGAAGATTACATGTTTTTGTTGCACGGTTTTGTAGGCTTAAAGTTCCAATGGTGGTATTGTAGAGATTATAGTGGGCATGATTAGCATGCCTCGTGTTATGATTATGTACACCTCTGTTACTGGATAAAAAATAGTCAAAGGCAGCTGGTAGTAATCCATTCCAGGTCTTGTAGGTAAATAATGCAAGCTTAACTTTAATGAGATCGTGCAATTTTAGTAAGTTGAGTTTCTTAAATAGGGGACTGGTGTGCTCACGTGGGGCTGAGTGTGTTATGTGGCGAATGGCTGCCTTTTGGAGTATTATAAGATTGTTAAGGTTGGTGTTGTATGTACCAGACCAAATAATGGAACAATAAGTGAGATGCGGGACAATCAGGGTCTGGTATATAGTGTTCTGAGTATGTTTTCCGATAGATAATATTTCAACTTAGATAATATGCCAACATTCCGTGCAATTATACTGCATATAGTTGTAATATGGTTGCGCCAGCTAAGTTTACAATCAATATTTACACCTAAAAACTTAGTAGTAGAAACTTGCTTAATTATTTTCCCGTCCATACATATATCATTATTCCAAATAAGTTGTTTTACGAGTAGACAATGTAATTACTTTTTTGTACATTTAGTGATAATTTATTGACTGAAAACCAGTTACAAAATTTATTTAATTCAATTGACACGTTGGAAGATAATGTGATTATGTCGTCGCTCTCGAAGAAAGTACTGGTGTCATCAGCAAAGAGAATGATTTTGGCTAGTTTGGAGACATGACAAATATCGTTAATATATAGAATAAATAACAAAGGACCTAAGACTGAACCCTGTGGAACGCCGCGACGAATTTGAGCAAGATCGGATCTAGAGTTTTTATACAAGGTATACTGATATCTGTTCGAAATATAGCTTTCAAGCCAGTTGAGAGTAGTTCCTCTATATGCCGTATGAAAATAATTTATTGATAAGGATGGTATGATCGATCGTGTCAAACGCCTTCGAAAGGTCGAGGAATACACCTATGCAAGTTTTGCCATTATTAATGTAAATTGTGTAAAAGTAAGTTGGCCTGATATTTCGATCCTATAGCTGCAGGATCTTCTTCAAAGGCTAAATGACAAGCTTATTGCGATACTTGGTATACATAGACTTTTTCGTAACTGTAGGAGACTTTAACTGACGTCTGTAAAGTTTGTGCTTCCTTTTAATGGAAGTCATAATACCATTCGTAATCCAGGGGTGTTTCTTTCTACGACGCTGTTTTTGATTGATTTGGCGAATAGGAAAACAATTATTATAAGTTGAACTGAGATAATTAAAAAAGGTTGTTATAAGCAGAATTGACGTCATTTTCCGGTTTAAAACATTATCCCAAGATGTGTCCCATATATTTCAGAAGTGAAACGCTCTATGTTGTTAGTATTGTAATTACGTATATAGATGGTGTTGTTAGATCTGGTTTTCTTCCCTACCACTTTTAGAAATATCGGGAAATGGTCACTTATATCAGTGATGAGAACCCCTGAAGTAATCGTAGAGTCAGCATTTGTAATGATGTTATCTATCAGGCTTGTAGTAATGCTACTAATACGAGTTGGAACAGTTATTGTAGGGACTCGAATCCGTTCGAATAGAGAATATTTGAAAACGTAGTTGATTTGGTTGCATTCGATAAATCAATATTATAATCACCCATTATGTAGGTTTTACAGTTTTTATTCGAAATGATATTGAAAATATTTTCCAGATTAACATTAAACTCATCTAAAGAACCACTATAGGTGGTCTGTAGACTATGCCGATCAGAAATTTATCCTTTGAATTTATGTTAGTAGCCTCTATAAAGAGAGATTCTATTGAATTATTAAAAATTGATAGGTCGGGTCTACCGAAATAAAATTTATATCTTTATGTACAAATAGGCAGACTCCACCGCCCCCGTTTATTGTCACGATGTTTTTCAACAAGTTTGTAATTATCCATTTTAATGAGGGGAGAAAAATTATCATTGAACCTGCAGGTTTCTGTGAATCATCCAATTGCCGTAAAAGTCATTATTTAATACAGAAATGAAAGTGTTAAATATCGTCAAACTTATTGTTTAGGCTATACGACTGTTGTGGTGGTACAGTGATATACCGTAATGAGGGGGCAGATTGTTATATGAGTCTATGTTATGGTATACTTACACGAGACATTATTTTCCCTGAGGACGTTATTATCGTGGAGTATAGGTGACGCCATCAGTGATAACAATATAATTGGTAAGTGAGAGAAATATAAATCTTATTTTGGTTCTGATCGTTCCCTTTCCCTTGTGTGATATCGCCTGGTGGTTGTGACGTTGGGCCTGGGGTTGTTCTTCCTCTGTTGATATTCTTCTTTACGACTATCCAGTCTGCTCCGTCATTCGATGACAGGGTTCGCTTCATCTTCCTTTCACTATAACATTACTATTTAGGATCACTGCGTTGGTCTGACGTAAGTTCTTGAAGGAGGGCTGTTGTGTTCACCCTAGGCTCAAAGTTCTCATGGATGCATGTAACTATAATGACTGAATTACGTTCCATTGCTTTACCATCTGTCGCAAAACAGTTTCTCTCCTAACGAAGCACCCCGGTATAATAATAATATAATAATAATCAGCAGTTATTTTTACGACGCTTAAGCGACCAAAAATGTGGGAGAAACCCGCAAGGGCTTATGGATTACAACTTACACGTCGGGTGGCTTCCAATTCAACATTTTAACTCAAATTTGGAATCTTTTCAATTTAGAAAGTCATTTCAGATGGGAAAAACCGTAGATTGCTCTTGGATGAAAACCCACCTTACTAGGACCCGGACGGGAATCGAACCCCGAACCTTCCGATTGCTAAGCCTCATTGCTTCAAATGCCACCGCCTTTATCCACTCGGCCACAGCACCGGTATATACGCCTCCTCGAGAAAAAGGTGCACGTGCAAAAATTTATTTTATTTCATTTCCCTACGTGTAATGTATAGGCAGATGGGTTATTGCACTGCACCCCACTTCAGAAATGTGACCTTCAAAGTCCGATCAAGTTCAAACTTGTTGGGTAGGTAAACTCGTGCCTATGTAATTTGATGACGTCAGAGGTCAAAGGTCAAGAAACCTCCAAACTGGTTTTTAGCCATTTTCTGCTTGTCAGAATTTTGGGAAAAGGCATTGAACCACACGAAATGTAGAGAATGATGAGACGGAGTTGAAAATAGTGCAGATTTTGGTGTTTAGGGTCGAGGACAAAGGTCAATTCAGGTCAAAGGTCAACATGATTGGCCGTGTGTCGCGAACTCCTCCTAAAACCGTAAAAGTCCGTTCAATTTCAAACTAACTGTGTGAACAAATGCTGTACTTTTTAGCAAAGTTATAGGAGGCCAAGAGTAAAGTCATGAAGGAGATGAGATTTGTCAACTCCATGGGTTTGCCCTCTTGTTTGTCTTGAGGTTGAAACATGAAGGCCTCCCTAGCCATCTCTTTCGCATCTTTAACATCTATATTCAGCCAGGAATAACAATATAGTACTGGTGTTAGTATATTACTTTGACTTATTCGCACTTCTCTTTGTGTCGTCCGGATGACATTGCGTGTATGTATGGCACTAGAGAGTGTTCCAGATTAGATCGTTCCGTTTCTTCAGTTGTGCGTGTCTGTGTGTGTGTGTGTGTTCGGGAGGGTGGGGGGGGGGGAGTTGTTGAGTTCTGAATCAAGCCATTACACCATACACTCTGCAATTTCGGACCAGGCTAGCCAGTAATTATGATCATAATGTCCGTCAAAATTGCTAAGATCAGGAAAATCACGGCGGCCATATACTCGCACTGCCTGAAATATCTCTCAAATTCCTCTTCGCTGCCGTAACTTACAGTGACAGCTGTTCATCTTTTCTGGACTCTTTGTCGCCTTTAAGGGATTCGATTGTTTGTTATTTTGGTCCCGAAGCTGCCAGAATGTTTCAACAACTTTTGCCAAACTTTGAGTTCACTGAAATATTTGGGATTTAAGAAAAGGCTGGCAATTTTTTTGGTCTTGCGACGTTTTTATTTTGTGTCGAAATATTCAGGCAAGAGCCGTTGACGATCTCGGGTAAGAATCGGGAACGATTCCGGCTAAAATCAGGAATGATTCTGGCTAACATCGGGAACGTTTCGGACGGGAGAATCGGGAACGATTTGGGCAAGAATCGGGAGCAATTATGGCAAGAATCAAAGAAAACTTGGGCAAGGGAACGTTTATTAAAAGCTTTGCAATAATGTTTTCTTTCATTTTGAATTGAATTTCTTGTCCTGAGGCTGCCCGAATGTTTGCAACAACGTTTGCCCGTCACCTGAATTTTGTTTTGGGGCGTTCTGCACGCCCCCCCCCCAAATCGTACGCCTACGCGTGTCGTATGATTCAGTCAACTGACAAACAACTTTATATCCGAGATAATGTGTTTCACTACCGGTACACAACAAACGCTTTTGATTTCGAGGAGTATACGCTATAAGTATAGCCGAATGTTGTACTGCAGTGTAAGTTTATTTTAGCTTTAGCGCTAAGACTTCGTATATTTAAAGATATCTTGGACCCCCCCCCCCCCACACCCCCCGCTCC